>JACXSJ010002705.1:0-38463 GCA_014851325.1 Pentalonia nigronervosa | reverse complement strand
TAGAACAAAAATTATATTGTACGTGTGCGTTTTTAGACATCTCTCAAGCATTTGACAGAGTTTGGCATGATGGACTACTGTATAAGCTTAAAAAATTCCTTCCACCTGCTTACTACCTAATTATAAAATCGTATCTCATAGAACGTCATTTTCAAATTCGCTACGGTTCTGCTTTCTCCGATATTGCAGTTATAAACGCTGGTGTTCCACAAGGCGGCATATTATCCCCTAATATTATCCCCTATCCTTTATAACATTTATGCTTCAGACCAACCAACCACTCCTTTTACGTCAGTAGCCGACTATGCAGATGATAAAGCGATTATTTTCATCAACAACGATCCCCTCACTGCCTCTTCAAATCTACAAAATCATCTTGCCTACATGGAAAACTGGTTTACCATTTGGCGTTTCAAAGTTAATCAAAGTAAATCTATACACACTACCTTCACCCTCAGACAGGCTCCGTGTCCAAATGTTTCTCTATATGGTACACCCATTCCTACCTCTCCCACTGTTAAATACCTTGGTCTAACACTTGATCAGAGACTTACTTAGGCCCACCATATAAGAACCAAAAGATTAGATTTAAATAATCGCCTACGCATGTTAAAAACAGTATTATGCAATAATAAATATACCTCCACGTCCACCAAACTTCTTATATATAAAAGTCTTCTCAAACCAATGTGGACGTACGGTCTGCAGTTATGGGGTAGTGCAAAAAAAATAAACGTTAACAAAATTCAAGCATTCCAAAACATTGTTCTAAGGAAACTAACAAATGCACCTCCCTACGTCTCAAATCTTTCCCTTCATTCAGACCTAAAACTAAAAACAATAGCAGAAAAATCCAAAGGTTTTTATAAAAGATTCTACAACTACCTAAGCACTCATTCGAATCCACTTATCAAAAAACTAGCCTTCGCTACCATTCCAGGTAATTCCCCAAGACGCCTAAAGCGCAAGTGGTGTCGTGATTTGTTATAGTAACAAAAAAAAAAAAATTAAGTAATTAATTAAGTATCCACAGAAAGTGTCATCAATGGGTGGCTCCTTTCATCAAATTATTTCCTGTATATATTACTCTTAGCACATATTCTTATTGTATTAATGATACAGATTGTATATTACTAGTAAAAATAAAAAAAAAAAATTTTTTAGAATATAAAAAAAATTAAATTGGATAAAATACAAATTAAAATATGAAATTATTTTGTTTTAAATAATATTTTTTCGTTTTACCAATCTTCAGGTGATTTTCTTATTTAAAACAAATCATAAGCTTACAGCCAGATTAATTATTATCTAAAGATTCGATTTAAAATTACTATTATGTAAAATGCTTAAGGAGATAGAGAGATGTGACAAAAAAGTAGAACAGGTGACTCATGCACACATTACCCGCAACTGAAAGAGTTCACTTTTGCTATTGCAGTGATACAGTATGTATGTGTCCAAACTACGGTTCGCGAGCCACCAAGTTTTACTTCTCTGCTATATAACGACTACTGTAGCGAATAATCCAAAAATAAACTATTTATTTACAATTTATAAGACATATACCATAGTCCATGTTGTAGTTATACCTATATATTATCCAATATAAAAATACAGTATATTTTAAGTTTAGGAAAAATACACAACACTAAAATTAAATTACTCTGAACAATGGAGTGCTGTGACTACCGTTATAAACTTGCGCTTATTTACTATATTCATTGTTTTGCTGCTTTTTATAAAATTAAGAATTGTAGATGCGATTACTGATTACATAATTTATGTTTTGAATCGTCAGGTGTTTTTAATTTTTATATGGTTATATGATCCTCAAGTAAAAAAATTTAGATAAAGCATCTTTGATTAGTAAATTATTCTAAATACTTAAAATTATTACTGATTGTTTCCGTATTTAAATAAAACATTACAACCGTTAAATAGTTTTAGAACAATCATAATATTATATGTATAATGTATAATTCAAATTTTTTTTTATTTTATGAACTTTATAGGTAAAACGCAATTTGTAAAACGTCCTTAATACACTTATCACTTCTGATAAACGTTTTCCAAATTCCAATGCGATCTATTTCACTATTTTCAAATTTATTTTAACAATAAATATTACCAATGTACACAGAGACAAGAAAAATGTAAGGCGAGTTCCCTGTGAATAACATGCCCGGGAATTCGATGTTTTGATTTTTTCTAAAATCATAATAGTGTAACATAGCGTACCGTATAAGCAAAATAGATACATTACCATGTCCAAGATCTACACATCCTATACGTACTACTTTACAACATTCAATCAACTCAAGTGGTACTAGAGATTCCATTCGTCCCGTATTCGAATGAAACGTTACTGCTGCCCAATTGCAATTTTTAAATCTTAGATTTAATCAGAAAATTTTTTATGAATTTCTAAATCAATAAAAACTGTAATTTTTCGTGAATTTTACATATTTTGTTGAAAAAAAAAAGTCAAAATATATTGAAAATTGTATTGTATATAAAAAATGCTGATATAAACATTTGGTGTAAATTTCATGTATTTACAGTTTTTTTTTTTTGATTTACACTAAAATCGATTTTGTCGAAAACTAGTTTTGCGTAAAAATTTCAGTTTCTCATTAATATTTTTTTTGTTTTACCTGATGCTTTTAAAAACTATTAGAATTTTCAGAAATGACTTCTCAAAAGTACCAACTAGGTTTACTTTCCTGCCAGAATAGAAGCTGATGAAGAAAAACAAAGAACTTTTACTGCCCCCAAATGTATTGACAGACACAAAAAAAAATTTTTAAAAAAAACACATTGTAAAATTACTATATTCATTACTCTGCTCAGAATCTAAAATTACAGGCACAATTGAACGTCACTGGCTGAATAGATGAAAACAAATATTTCTTTTTTGTTTTGTCATAAAATAAATTTATTTATTATCATTTATCATACATTTTATACTTTGTGATGTTATTATTATTTTATTTTGTAGTCATTGCTCAAATCGATTTATATTCGTTCGAAATGCAAGAATTATTTTTGTCATGGCTACGATTCTTAGAAATATTCTAACACCCATGCACATGTCAATGACTATAAAGAAAAATACTTTTGCTCTAGCTGCCACACACAAATTATATACAAACAGTGCCAAAAGAGAAAGAAAATTTCACCTTGTTTTAATCGACTTATTTTATTTTTGAAAAGATAATAATTGTATTCGTTAGTCTTTTTTCTAAGTTTGTTCGGAAATAAATTTAGGTATGACTTTATTTCTAGTTAATATAGTATAATGCATAGTAAAATTATGTTTTTTTCATAATAAACTTATACTAGATTTAGTTGTAAATAAAGACAAAATTAAAAATGAAGAATGCACTTCTGAGCACACCTAGAAAAGAGTTTTATAAACTAAATTCAATTTTCAAAATTAAAATCAAGCTACTAGAAGCATGTTTAATTTTTTTTTCATTTATTGTTTTAAATACATGGAAAAAATTGGTTGCTCCAGCCCCTTTAAGAACCCATCATGTTATTATAGCAAATTTATTTTATCTAAAAAATCAGTAAACTTTGATTTTATTGCTGCGTCGACATTAGCACTCGCCACAAAATTTGGATCAGCAACTCTTGTTTTCAGGTGGTAATCAAGACAATTAAGGTCAAGTTTAATAATATTAAATATGCTTAGTATTTTGCCATTTAGATATTATTGTATAATTCTAAAGTTTTATACTAATTAAATTAATTGAAAATTACAATTTTAAACATGCTTGACTCAATATTTTATATAGTAAAAATATTACCAAAATAACAAGACAGTAAAAATTTAATAATCAATTATTGTCAAGAAATTTTATTATGCAAAATTATTAACTAGGTCATAAACAATTCTTATTTATTTTCATAAAAAAAGACAATGGATTCTTAAATGTTTGGCAGTTCACAATTCTAATTTTCATAACGAAGTTCTACAAAACCTTGAAATTGATTAATTGTGTGCCATCCTGTACAACATAGGCTATCAGGTACCATGAGATCACTGTACATCACTCCTTTTAAATGATCTATTTCATGCTGAACTATTCGAGCCGTCCAATCTTTTGCATCTAAAGTTTTTTTCTCTCCATTTTCATCAATTCCTAAGTTGAATCATTTAAAGTAAATTACACTGAAATTAGGAATAAACATGATACATTTTACCTGTTAAAAGCACGCGCTTGTATCTAGGTACATCTGCTGAATAACCTTTAAAGCTAGCACAGGATTCATTAAATATAATTTTTTCATGATCCAAAACCTTAAGTTCGGGATTTATCCAAACCTAAAATATTACCAAGTTGTCATTTATCATATTTGTGAGCTCAAAGTACATTCTTCTAATCCAATTTTTAATAAACCTGATTCTCAACATGCTTCATTCCTTTTAACATTATCTCTTCTTTGCTGAAATAATGGGATGGATGTGGAAAATGAATTACAAATATTTGAAATGGTACTCCCACTTGAGGTGCAGCCAATCCAATTAGATTTGATTTTTTCATCAATGATTTCAAAATGTAAATAAGCTATCAATAAAACAATAAAATAGGAACAATAAAGTTTGGTACATATTCATCAAATGTCTGTTTAAGACAATAAAAACGTACGTTTAAAACGCTTACCGCTCACGAAATGTTCTTACATTTTGTACATCTTTGGTCCCAATTTTCTCCAAAGGGACCGGAGACGCCTTGTTTCGCAGTACAGGATCACCGATTTGTACCACATGACTCATGTAAGGTGGCTTCGGGTCTTTTGCGAGAAACATGCGATTGTAAGTACGTTTTATAAATCGTAAAGCCATTGTTTATTATAATACTGTAACACAGATCAAATTGATGAACGGATAAACTTCAAGATATTATATTTGTATCCTAAGTTTTTAGTTATTGAGAAATATATCTGTTTTATCTTTACACCAAAAGATATCCAACGACTGTGCACTGTTGGGTTGGTCCAAAAGTTTTTGTGTCTGACACTCCGACGTCGAAAATCTCTGCAGCCGAATACTAAAGTTTGGGGCATGGGCGAATCTGTTATCGGTTACACACAACTTTTTAGTTCGTCCAATTAGTAGTCACACTTCGTGTTGATATTAGATAACAAATATACATGAAAATGATTTGTTATCAGTGTTTACTATTTTCGTTATCTTCGTGCGATAAAACAACCCATAAATCTTATACCACAGAATAGATTAAATTATAATAATATAACTAAATAATCTGTGCTTAATGGTTATACCATATAACAATTTACACGGCTGTAAATCAATAATTATAGATCGATAAACTTGGAAAAACTTAAGTTACTAAACTAACTTTTCCGTATAGTATAGTCTGTGAAATAACCAGTTATTCTACAATAAGGCAACCCATTATTATAATTATTCTGATATAATTGATGATAATGAATGAATTAATACAGTAAAATTAATTTATTTTAAAATAGAAATAAATAATAATTACAAAATCACAGAATTCTGTCTTAAAAAATTGAGTACTTGTAGGACCGGAAATCTTGTATAATTTATTTTAAACAATGTGTAGTTCCTAAAATATAAAGTCCAGATCCAAATTAAATGTTGGTATTAAACTTAATTAATTTCTTCAATTATGTGTTATACAACTTAAACCATCAAACAATTAATTGTTACTGTTTACCACTGTTTGCATTTAGTGTATTATTGTTTAAAATAATCTGAAACTCAACAGTACTAACACTTCAATTATCTTTCATATGAGAATATCAATATGTTTAAAATACTAGGTTAATTATCTAAATTATCACTCCTGATATAGAAATAAATTCAAAATTAAAATAATTTGTGATACTATCAATAAGGATATTCATTTTTCTATAAATTAATTGTTCAAAAAAAATTGATATTTTATAGTTATTTCTTGACATTTTACAAAATAAAATTCTACTGTTAAAAAAAAATAATTATATAGTAACCATATTATTAACATATAAAATTATAATATGTATGTTGAAAAAAAGATATCAACTTATTGAACCGATAATTATAAATTTATAATTACAGAATAGCCGAGTCACAACAAATTTAAAACTGCCTCATAATAGTAATTTAGATTAAATGCTTGTATTTTTATAAAAATATAACAATTTTCAAAAAATTATGAAATAATAAGACAGTATTTCTTTTTTTAATTATTAAAATAAAAATATTTCATATCGAGCAGAGTACACTGAAGGAACCTAATTTCAGGTTAACATTGTGGATGCCTTTATGGGTCTAAGAAGCACAAACATTAAGTTTATGATTCTTATTCCACAAGTCTAAAAAAAAAGAAATACAATACAATTAATTATTCTGATATTTTCATTAAATTTTTTTTTTTATTAATTTGTATTATAAACTAAATTATACAAGTATTTTCTCCCAACAAAATAATTTACATGTTGCCCTAATAGAAAAAATAATTTTTACTTATCATTTACAAAAAAAAATCTATATATATACCTTGACTTATAATATATATATATATATATGTTTAATAATTATTATCATATTATAAGAATTAAGTGCGAGATCCATTTGAATGAACAAGCTACAGCGTAAAGTGAACTGTTTCTTTAATCTTGCTCAAACAACTCGCTTTAAAATAACTTAAACATTAGTACTTTGGAAGTGGCGTAACCAAAATTTTTATTCTTATAAAATTTGGGGACTTTTGAAATATATATATATAAAATGTCATCAAATTCAGTCGTACAAATCAGAATGGCAAGCTCTAATAATAAGTAGTGTTAAGCCACTAAAAGAAATTTTAACTGAGTTTTGGAAAAAAAAAATATTTGTTCACATAAATAATTCATTTACAATTTTTAATTTTTATAATTTAACTGAAAATATGTCACAAAATTTTACATGTATATATATATTTTTTTCAATTTAATTAGAATAAGGAAATATCTCAAGCCAGTTTTAATGATTTTGAGCCAATATCCAACATTTTTAGTTACGCAATATAAAAATGAATAAAACAAACAAAACAATCTTAGCTTAATGATTACTTAAATTAATTATTACTTTTTTACTATTATCATGAAATTTATATATTTTAAATTAATTTAATAATATCGAGTTTACAAAAATGTATAATACATAAAAAAAAACATTGTTAGTCAGTCGATTGTTGACTTAAGGCTGAATAATTATTTTGTCTATTAAGTGCGTCTAAAATTTTGTTGTAAATTCAAAACCATCGCTTGGAGTTGTTGTTGAGTTAAGACAAATCTGAAATTATAAAAAAATAATTCAATTATTCTGAACATAAAAAATCTTAAAAAATAATTTATCATACAAATATATATCATTTCAAAATATTTATACTATGATGCATAAGCATTTGAAATTTAGTACAACTTAGCCAGTAAAGTAATCAATTATGGAACACTATATTAAAACATGTTAAATAAATTGTCATAATTTTTTGTAGTTATTGAACACTAATGAGTATCTGAAATTTGGCATAAGTTTGTTAACAAATTTAGAACTTATAAGAAAATGAGACTAGAACTGAAATAGATATTCATTCAGAGGTTCATAAACAAAAAATTTAATTTTAAATACCGTTTGAAGTGGACATTAAAATTATTTTTCTGTCTGCTATAGAAACTAGAAAGTGATCAAAAAAGTAATTATCCAAACCAGATTATACATAAATGTATCTATATGTCATATCTAATATATAAAATACTAGATGGTAGGCGAGTTATTCCGTGCTGTTATATGAAAGTTTGTCAAATCTAAATACAGAGAACAGTAATTATGGATCATTGTAATATCAATAGAAGAGGGCACAAAAATAGTACGTGTGAATAGTGCGTGGAAAGTAATTTGTTGTTGGTAATTTGGTCTTGGATGAAACAAATCACCCAATACTGAAGTAGCTAATTTTCAATCTAGCCACATAAAATACTATTATATCTGGCAATATAAAAAATTAAGTCAGTTTGATAAATTCTATTTTTTTTTTTTTTAATCATTTAGACTGTTCTATACTTTGTTCTACAAGAGAAGAAACTCGTTTTTTTTTTATCCATTTTCTCAACGTTAGTCTATTTGGTAATGATTGCCTGGTGGTCGGCAACAAATCGCTTGCCGGTTGATAAGAAATGAGAGAAATTTTGTCTGTGTTATTGTTGAGATCACTCGGATGAGTGAAATAAGTCCCTTCTCTTGTAAACAGGGTATAGAAAGTTATACTGTTCAATATTTCCTGTTACCATATATTTAAGGGAGGAAGAACATTTTTATCTCACTAGCAAGTTGCCTATTCCGCTCATCTACTCAATCACAAATAAATATATAATATTAGGATAATGGATAATTATTAATAACAATAATAAATTATGAAAATATATGTTCTAATTAAATAATATGCAATAGCTTTAAATTTGTCTAACTTTAAAGCATATTTTAATAAAAATATTTATTATATAAACTTAGAAAAAAGTAAAGCACATTAGTAAATGTTATCAATAATATATAACTTACAGCTTGGATCCTCAGCTGCTTCAAAACGTCTGTGCAATTGATCATTGGAAAACTTAACAAACGCTTCATACTGTTCAGATAATTTCATGTTTAAAATCTTATCATATTCTTCACGTAATTGACTTTCACGTTCATTTAACATACGCTCACAGATCATTCCTACCTAAAAAAAAAAAGGTTTAATATGTGGAACCAATCAGTGTTTATATTTTTAAAAAAACAAAAACCCGTATTTAATTTATAAATCATAAACTAAACATTATTAGCTTGAAGTAAAGTATACACAATAAATAATACTTTGCTGGGTAAAAAGTATATTTTTAAGATTGACATTTTACAAACTACAATTATTTTAGAGAATGCAACATTATTGCAATATGGTGTTTGCACTACACATAAACATTAAATTGCGTAAAGAAATTTTGAATTTATTAAATTGAGTTTTTTATTTCTTACTAACACTTTTTTAAAACTATATTGGGTCAGCCACCATTGTCTTATGCCTCCTCTTTACTCACATCAAATATTTTTATATCATTCTCCATATAGCCTAACTATCTTCTCTATTTCTAAATAAAATTAATTAATTACTCAAGCACATTAGGAAATTTTAAAACAAACGTGTATATTTGTTTGACAGAATTATATAGTTTCAACTATTGTCAATTGTATGTATATGAAGTAGGTAAATATTGTTTCTTTTTTTTTTAGTAATTTAGTAATTATTAAATGTAATACTTGACGAAAAGTGAAGAGCGGTTTGTCTTTGGCTGATGATGGAAATGTATTCTCAGATGAACTATCTGAAGAACTGTCATCCAAATTACGATTTTCTGATAACTCCATGTTAAGCTGACGCTTGCGACGCATCCTTTGAACTTCTTCAGTTAAACTAGCTGACAACATTTCTAAAAAAAAAAAATAATAATATTAATAAATAGATTAAGTAATACTGTATGGATTTATAATTTAGGTTTATAAATTTTAATATTAAATATTAAAATATGAAACATTAAAGGTTTTTTTTTTAGTATTTTTATTTGGTTTTTAAAATAGGTTAGGTAAATTATTTTCAACAATTTTCAGCTTTTGGAAATTGATATTCATCAACCGAATGTTATACCTAAACATCTAACCCACAATTTTTTAGATTAAGTATCTAAATGTTCAAGACATGAATACTTAAAATCATAAAAACTAATATTAAATAAATAATATATGTAAATGTAGCATCATATATATTATATTTAAATGTTAAACATCGAGTAAGGTAAATTGTAAAAATATTAAGATATTTATTGAATTTGAATTATACAAACTATAAAATATATAAATATAGGTACATGTTAAAGAATTGTATTATTAGTATTGTATGCTTAAGTAGGTACTGTTTACATTTTAAGCTTATATGTTTTAAAAAAAATGTCCCCTAATAACGTAGTATTCTATTATTTATTTCAACATTCTATTTCACCATGACATTTTTAATTATTAATGAGATAGTAAACTTGTTCTAATTTTGTAGGTACATAATTTAACCTATATATAATATGTGTATTGCAATAATAGTTATAACGATTATCATAATATCTGGGGGGCTTGGGTTAAAAATGGCCAATGTCATTTTTTAGTGAAAATGAGTTATATGGCCAATCATAAAAAAATTTATAAGCTTTTTCTAGTGATAAATGAGTGTAACTCAATAATCATTATTGTGAGATTTGAAGAGACCAAAGTTTTTAAAAAAATCTTATTGCAATATCAAAAACACCCAATCAAACGTCAACCATTATTGATATAACAAAACCTCAAATTCTATAGAGCTAATGATTAACATTGGCCTTTTTATAATATTAAAAAAAAAATTTATAATTGGCCCTACTGTATTTTAAAAGTGATAAAAATTGTAATTATTAATAGGTTAGGTTACATTACAACATTGGGTATGCCGACAAATATTATTTATTATGATAAAATATCATTAAACAATGTAACGATTAAATTATTAAATACAGTACAATGAATAGTATAAATAGCAGTTCAAAAAACAGCTTGTAGCAATGTGCAAAAATATTAAATCTATATTATTATTATTTTAAAAACTATAAATTTACTCATCGTTTAATATTAAAGAAAATTAAATTATTTTAGTTACCTATTTATAATGTTTAATGTAGCCCCAAGACCAGAACCATTAAATGATTCAGATAGTGATAGTACTTCTATTGAATATGATGATTGAAGTGATGAATATAGGTTTAATAGTAAAACATTTGATAGTGAAAATTTTTTTAATGAAGAAAGTCATCGTGGCAGCCTTATTAGTAGCAACGGTAATAAAATGTAGTTGGGTTGATTAACTTTATAAACAATTAATTTTATATTAAAATATTGTATAGATTTAGTAGAAATAAATCCTCAAGATGTATTTATGAATATACGAGGTATATCTAAAAAGTAAGTTCCATTTTCTATTGTGTTTGCATGAGAACAATTTAATCATCCACCCTACAGTCCAGATTTGATGCCCAGTGATTTCCATCTTTTTTTATACATGAAATCATTAATGGGTGGCCAGAAATTCAACAAAGATGATGAGATGAAAGAAGCTGTTAATACATAGTTATAATTGCAGGCGACATCTTTCTATGAGGAAGGAATACAAAAACTCGTACCCCGTATGATAAGTACCTAAATAATGGTGGTAACTATGTTGAAAAATAGCGTAATACATGTACTTTAAATTCAAATAAAATTTCATGTCCATTTACTCATCAGTCATGTATATAATTTAAATTATTTTGTTTTTTATAAATTGGTAAAGTATCATTTTAATTTTGCTGTTATAATTTGTTATATTCATCCTATTTTATAAAATACAGGATTTCAATTCTATCAAATATAATTATGTTGTCGTACATAAATATATAAAATGCTTATAAATTATAAAAATGGTTATTTATAGTACTCTAAGTTATATTATGTTTCTCTATAAGGACCAATGTAAATAGAAATCCTTCAATAGTAAGCTAAAAATGTATAGCATATACTAAAATGTAGAGTTAACAATACATCCATCACAGAAATAATTACTTGTACAATGAAAAATAAAACTGATAAAAATTTTTTTTAAAAAAAATGTATTTTATTCTTTAATTCCCAAATGTGATTAAAAGTGACATTGGCCCTTTTTGACCAAAGTCCCAGAATTAATATCTTGATAAAAATCTGTCAAAACTCTTAACTTAAAACTTTAAATGGTATCTCTATATACAACAGAAAAAAATGTTAAGATTTAATTTATAGGCATTATGAACTTAATTAGGTACTCTGTAAATTTAAATTTTAACTCTGCTAAAATCATCATTTTGAAGCATAGATAATTGAAGACCTATTTTCCTAATACTGTAAATAATAATAATAGGTATTGTTATTATCAATTGTTTGTAAATTAGTAATTTAATTTCATACAGATAGATACACTGATATATTATATTTACCAATAAAAAAAAAACAAGTCTAAAATCATTATCATACCATAATATAAACATACCATTCAACAAAAATATTGTTGGCTTTATTTTTTCTGTTTTATAGTTATCTTATCATATTATTTCTTAATACGAGTACACTCTACGCTCAATCACTATAAATAGTAGATTATAACTTCTATTTTTAAGATTAAAATTTACAATCAATAATTTTACAACGACTCCACTAATAAAACATGTTATTCCAATATTAGAAAAATAGGTAGGATTATATTAGTTGAACCATTTTATTTTAATTACACATTACCCAATATCTACTTTTGTAAGTATAGATTATACATTTTTGGTTTAGTGTCACATTTCAAAAACTCAAGCATTAAATCTATACCTACTACTACATATCTCAAAATGTTATTTTTTATTTATGTATTTTAAATGTTGTTTAAATGCTCTTAACACAAACTTTAATGTTACAATCTAATTTTATTTATAAAATTATTTTAAATGATGTACTTAAATAAACCTAAATGGTTGCTATATGAACTTCAAATTAATTGTAATGTATTATTTTATTAATGACCATTAGATCATTACATTATTGCCATTTTATCCAGAATTCTATTAAAGTATTTTGATTTTTGTAACAATTCTCAAACACATTAATTAATATTAAATTTTCATGATTAAGATAACGAATAATTAGATAGGTGCCTACATTTAAAGTTTTAGAAAAATGAAAAAAAAATTTTTATTTCATAGTTAGATAATTTTACATCTGAGTTATAGCCTATTCTAAATTTATATATTTAAACTCTGTTCAGCAAGAGAACACACCAGACAGATGAAGAATGGTTCTTCTATGTATTTATACGTGAAACAATACCATAGGGGAACTAGTATTAATGTCAGGGTGGTGTGCAGAATCAGCGATTTCTTTCATTGAACACAGTATATATAGCACCTACATATATTTGAACTTTAATATTGTAGGTACCTACATTGATTAAATTTCATTATTAAGTCTCTCTAGACATAAAATGTAGACATTGTAAATTTAAATTTAATGTAATGTAAATGTATTCAAATATAAACAGTTCAAAACATACCCAGCTATTATTATGAAATGATGACAATCTGCTTTGCCATAGAAATTTGTAATTTCTTTATTATTTTAATAGAAATATAGGTAATTAACAATTATTCTAAAAACACTAGTTTAATGCTAAAAAATAATGTTTAAAAGAAATTGCCAAATTAATTTTATTAATTTTCAATAATAAATATGTTAATAGTTAGCTACCAAGAGTTTCTAGTTCATAAATATTTTTATGTCTATGCATAACAAAAACAACAATTAAGTATAATAAAAAAAAACCACATTATTCAGTGGTCAAGTATAAAAAAAGCGCGCACCCAAGTAGTTTGTTTAAAAATGTAAAAAAATAGGTAGATATCCCCAGTATGAAAAACAAAAAATTTACTTATTTAATAAAATACTATAGACAGTTGTATGGGTAACTAATTACATTATTATATCATAATTTAAATAGAATGTAATCAAGTGGCAATTAAAATAACAATGACATAAACAATTTAATTATTTAAAAATTGATCGTAATAAGCAGCTCGTTTTACAACTATTAATTATGCAGATTACCTGTAGTATTAAGTATTTCAATAGGTACCAATGTACCATCATATTTATATTATCCCGACATAACAACTAAATAGGTACACCACAAAACCATTGAATCATCTAATAAATTAAACATACAAATAGGTTTAATTGACACCGTTGAAACATGATACTTGCCAATTCACTAATTATTGGCAAGTTTGATCGTTTTTCGTGTAGGTATCAACTTTGTATTTATAACAATTAAAACCAAAATACGTAATCGAAAGACACAGTCTGACGACAAACGCCAACCAATATCAATCGCTTTTATTTATAGCGAACGACACCACCGCGACAACAGTGATAATAATAATCATCACGGATTCAAACGACGTTTACGAGACAAAAAAAAAAAATCGTTTTCATTACCTGCCGTGATTTTTGGTACGGCATCGCCGCTAAAATGGGGCGAGACATATTCGGACCTGGAGCTGTTTGGAGGAGAACTCGAAGGCGATATGCTCATAGGCGTGCACCTTTGTCTCTTGGTCGGTCTGCACATAGGGGGTTCGAAATCCAGCGACCGTTTTAGCGTGGCGCAAGCCATGGCGTCGTTCGACGTGTGCACAACACCAACGACGTCTGCGAACACAGAGAAACCGATTCGTTGGGACGGCGAAAGTGCCTATAAACGCGATGGGTTGGTAAAAAAACCCGAAACAACGAGAGGAGTTTTTGTGCACTGAACAAAATGGCTTCTCTCTCGGATCGCACACGGGTAACGGAACGACACAGGTCTCGTACGTACACACACACACACACACTGACGAACACACGGACGGAAGGGAGCGGGAACAACTCGAGCAGTCGCCTAGCAGTGAGCACGAAGCAGAAATGACGGTGGCCAGAACTGTACGTCGGTGACTCCGATGAACAACATGAAAACTTATTTAAATAACTGCTTATTCGATCCGGTGTTACCAACTGGAACTCTCGCCATCGATACACGTAGACCATGATTGATTGTCAAACATTTGTGCGGCCGTGACCAACTTACTGATGGCCGTTTCTCGTGGAAGAACAATAAAAACCTAGGACACGTTTTATACTCCATGAATGTCGTGACGACTTGCGCAAACTATCATATTTTTATCATGCACTGCAGTAAATGATACGCCGTGATCAAAGATTATGTACACAATATTATTTGTATGTATACACATACTGGTGGACTCCCCGCGGATATCGGACGTCAACCATTGGCCATTGCGGCGATACGTCGTATCACCACTAATCTAATAATTTATTGTCCTTATGTTTACACCTGGGTTGATATTTTTTTTATCATCGAAAAGTTTAAGTGACGTGTTACAAAAATTTAGACATAATATATATATTACAATAACTGTTGTGGGGTACCGTTTTGTTTTGTTATCACTGTCGTCGTAGGCTAATATTTGATTATTCAAAAGTATGTAAATTAACCCGTAGCCGTACCATGCTCCCGGAGTAAATGTTCGATTTATCTGCGATCAGAAACGACAATAATGGCCGGCCAAAAGTTTCAGTACGATGAAAGCGGAGCGACATTTTTCTATTTTATATTGTCGTTTCTGGCTCTTCTGCTGGTCCCCGGCACATATTACTGGTGGCCGAGAAAACAAAAAGAAGGTAGTGATGATTGTCAATTGCTGTTTCTTCACGATCGACGTGTGTCGTTTATTTTTTGTTAACTGTTCGAATTTTAGATCCAAAAGCGTTGGCATCCGAATGTTATTGCCCAGGATGTCGAAAAAAAAAACTCGTCCTGCAGTCCACTAAACCGTGGGAACTAATCAAAAGGACGTGCATGTGAGTTTTTTTTTATCTTGAAAGAATATTCTCTTAAAGAGTGAGGGGAAGACACTAATTTTGTAATTTTCAATCCCCAAAAATTTTTGATTATTAATGTTGTGGATATCTTAAACAAATTAAATGTAACTAACCTATGACCCAATCCTACAATAACCAACATTCCTGTTCTAAGTATCATAGAATTTAGGTTAAAATAACTTTAAGAGTACAATAAAAAATATAATTTAACTAATTCAAAATTATGATTTTTAATCTGTACATATTTCAAATTAATAACCCTTTTGAAAAAATTCTATTTAGTTATCAATACAATAAATTATATATTTATGTTTTAAGAGTCATAGATTTACAGTCAATTAAATATTGAATAATATATTTATTTTAGAAAAGTCATAATTATTGCTGGCTGGATATTATTAGCTTTTCTTGCTTACAAAGTTTCTCAATTTGATTATGAGAGTGCAAGTTTTGATCCATATGACATTCTAAATGTTCCAATTGTAAGTATTCATCATTCATCATTTATGATATATTTTATTTTTATTTTATATATTTTTTTAAATTTTTTAAGGGAACTAGTGAAAAAGTAATTAAAAAAGCTTACAGAAGGTTATCATTAATTTACCATCCAGATAAAGAGACTGGTGATGAAAAAAAATTTATGAAGCTTACAAAAGGTAACATAAAATTTTAATTACTTAAATATTTCAAAATCAAAATATTAATTCATAGTTTCCAAAAACATTTCATATACAAAAAAATTACCTAATTGTTCAGTAAATTATAAATAGCGAAAAACATACATTTTTAACTAAAATATTTGAAAGACAAATGTCAAAAAAACCAAATATTAATTACTCAACCATTTAGATGCCTATAAATTAAAGTCTTATTAAAATGTAAATCATTCTTATGTATTAGGTATTCCCTCTTCTACCATGATTAATTTAATAGTTTTGAAATGTGTTTTTTACTTTTTTTGAATAAAACCATACATTTTTATTTTCATATTCGAAAGTAGAATATTATTCGGAATATTTTAATCATAAAAATCAAATTTCAGACAAGTAGTTCATTAGTTATAATTTATAAAAATTTAAAGTTATTTTAAATAGATATTTATAGATTGGTACAGGAGTATCTTGAACATTTTGTCCATTACTTCACTAATTTTGTTTTTAAATTACATCAAATTATAAAAAAAATATTTTTGAAAAACTTATAGCTTTTTTAAATAATGAGTATATAAACAAATAATTATGTCAAACCAGAACTATTTTTGTTAATTAATTACATATTTTAATTGACCCGACTCCAATTAACTGGTGAAGTCTAACATCTTTTTTTCTTTGAGAGAATACATGTGTATTGGTACCCACCTGTTGAGTCCATTTGCGGAATAAATAAACTGAGAATCTAATAAGAAACAACTACTGTATGTTTTTATTTGATTTATAACTGTTCCTTAATTGTTTAATAATGAGTAATGCTTTCTTATTCTATGTATAATGTTGATATTTTCCCAGTCGATACTTGTTTGTTATTAATAAATTATTATGAATAATTTAATAATTTATTTAATTTTTAATCTATTTAGCTTATCAAGCCTTAACTGATGATGAATCCAGGAAAAATTGGGAAAAATATGGAAATCCAGATGGACCTGGTGCAATGAGTTTTGGAATAGCATTACCATCGTGGATTGTAGAAAAAGAAAATTCAGTTTGGGTAAAAAAATGTATTATATTACATTAACAATAATTAGCTTCTTTAGCTTTCTTTTATAACTGATTTTTTTATTCTTGAAAGAGCAAATTTTTTATAATGTATGTACTGATATTAATAATTCTAAATTGATATAAGATTTTATAAATTATGAAAAACATTGATCATTTTTTATTTTTTTTTTTTAGGTCTTAGGTCTATATGCTTTAGTTTTTATGATTGCACTGCCTACTACCGTTGGTATGTGGTGGTATAAATCTATCAGATATTCTGGAGATAAAGTATGAAAAATCTTCTAAGTAGTATATAAATAAAATATTATACCCTATTATTTTAGTTTCTTAATTATTTTTTTATTTGTATAGGTTTTATTAGAGACGTCTCGGATGTACTACTATTTTTTGCATAAATCAAATTCAATACCTTTGAAACGAGTTATAATGATTTTAAGTGCTTCATTAGAATTTGAAAAAAAATACAATAGTGAAATTGTAGAACGATCTTCAGATGAACATGAAATGCCTCAAGTAAGAAATAAACAATTATAGTTACATTTATATAAAATTTTCTTTATTCTTTTTTATAATAATTATAGGATTAAAATGAAAATGACCTATCTAAATATTTTAATTGTCCTATATTATTTAGATACTTGTTATTACTTTGCCATCATACTATAAATGTATTACCCAATCACCAGATGATACTCTATTGTACTTATTATGGATTTTTTCATGTACCATTATACAACTTTTAAAAATAAGTAAATAATAATTTATTGTTTACAATCAAATGGTGCGTGCTTAGATTTTTTGAAAGGGGGAATATGAATTATTGACTATTTTCAGACTTCAATAAATGTGCTTACATTGCTAAATTATATATTTTATATAACAAAAATAAGCCAAGGGGAGAGGAATATGACACCCTCATCACCTTCTCCCTCTCCAGTTGCATGCCTTTTTTAAAAATTGTATTAGTCTATTTAATAATTAGATGTAAATGAATACAAAAACATGAGACAATTTCCTAAAGATCCTTATATGTTACACAGGTTTAACAATATGTTTTTGTTGTAATAATTGAATATCAGTATTAATATATACTGCAGGAAATAACTTAAAATAAGTTATTAATCTTACTATTATCATTTTAGATAAAGACTACTTATGTAACGTCGTCTAGTGGTAAGATGATAAATTTAATACAATTCGATGGCAGAGTGAAAACAAATGAATCCCTTGATTAATAATATAATTTTTTTATTAACCTAACTACATTCTGATTTGTTATTATTTACAATTAATACCGTATTAATTTGTTTTATTTTTGTATTAAAAAACGTTTTAAATAAATTTGATTAATTTTATTAATTATTAAACATATATTTTATTTTTTAGCTTATTAAACAACTTTATAATTTTGGAGAAAAAGCACAAAAAGAACCACCACTGTCCTATAATTATTCAATAAAAGCTAGAGCTTTAATTCATGCACATCTGTCTCGCCTGGTACTTAAGGCAGATACATTAGATTTAGATCGTATGTACATAGTAAAGAAATGTCCATATTTAATACAAGAAATGGTTGGTGTTGTTTCTCAATTAATTTTACTAGCATATGCTCAAAGAGGTTTGTATGATTAATAATAATACCCAAATGTTTACCTATGTATAAACTAATTTTTTTTCTCTTTTTAGTGCCTCGTTTGCTTAATATTGAAACCATAGAAAACTGTATGAAACTTTGTCCCATGGTGATCCAAGCATTATGGGAGTTTAAAAGTCCATTTATGCAATTACCATATATTACAGAAGATCATATAAAACATTTTGACAATAAAAAGGTTAGTTGTATGGAAAATTTAAACAACAAAGTTTCTTGATTGTGTCATTACATTGTAGAAACGTGTTAGAAGTATTCAGCATCTTGCTCAATTAAAAAATGAAGACAGGCGAAGTACATTAAAATTTTTATCTGATAGTCAGTATGAAGATTTAGTTAAAGTTTTGGGTAGAATGCCCTATATAGATTTTAAAGTTCGTTGTGAAGGTATGTACTAGTATATAATAATTGTTTTCTTTGTTCATCAAAGTGTAATATTTAAGTTATATTTTATTTAGTCATTGATGACGAAGCTACCACAGTTTATACAGCTGGAGCTATAGTAACTGTGACTGTGCAATTGAAAAGACAAGATATGAGGGTATTATTTGGTGATGAATCATACGCAGACAAGCATCATATTGAACTAGAAAAAAATGCTGCTAAAGAAACAGAAAAATCAGATAAGCCAGAGAAACCTTTGTCTAATGGAGATGTAATAGAAAATAATGAAGATATAGAAAATAAAGATGATGAAAAAGAAAAAAAAGTAACTAAAGGTATTTGGCAGCAAAAACGCCAATCAGGAAAAGGTAAAAAAGGTGGAAATGTCAAAAAACCAAAAGCTTCTTTATCAGCATCTGCTAAGAAAAAAATAAAAAAGAAAGAAAAATTGGAAAAAGCAAAAGTAAGTATTAATTTGATTTAATTGATTGTAAATTACAATAATATAGTGGTATGTGATAACATGTTAGGAACTGGACAATTTTTCATTATAATTATAATTACCAATCCCTTGCTCTTTTACTTTCTAAATCTTCTATTATCAAATAATGCCCTTATTAATTATTATTTCACATTTATACATTATCTTTAAATGAGTTAGTAATCAAATTAGATGATAATGCTAATTTTAATATTTAAAGGTACTGAAATATTATTTGTCTCATAAAAAAACATAAGAATCATTGTGCATACAATATAATCACTGTTTTATAAAATACACTTATAATATACACTTGCATATATAATAATTTAATTACTTAGTTAGGAGATCCAGAAATTAAAGAAACTGAAGATGATAAAAATGAAGGTGATAAAACTGAAGATAAAGAGCTGTTAAAAGATAGTAATGCGTCTTCAGATGAAGACTCTGATTCAGATAATGAAAGTTCTAGCAATGCTTCTAGTGATGAATCAGAGAAGACAGATGCTGAATTAACAGCAGATGATAAGAAAAAGGTATTAATAATAATTGTAGCAAAAATATTATTTCTAGGTTGTTTGTGAAGATTATACATTTAAAATTGTAAAACTTATTGATAAAGCAGGTTGAATTGAACAATAAACATATTAGTGATGTATTTTTTATGAAAATATGATAAGTAAATATTTACAATAAAAGAAAATAAATGACATATTATAACTTAATGTTTATAACATTAACTATTCATTCTATAATGTGTTTGCTATGAATGAATGTACTTAGTATATTTAATCACAATTATAAAACTATCACAAATAATATAAAATATAATCAGTTTAATACTTGCTTAAAATCACACAAGTGAAAATATTATGAAAAATAACTATATAAATATATGATATTTTAATAAATTTCATCTATTTACATTTTAATTGACCACTCACTCCCATTGTTGTGTACAAATATACTAACAATAATGGAGATGGTATTAATTGTTTTTTAAGAACATTTAATATATTATTTGTGTATCTATATAAAATAATAAGTTGTTTATTTTGTAATAGGTTTCAGCAAATAAAGATGACGACGACGATGATGATTGGGACAAATTTCAATCTGGAGCTAATAAAAAAGACAGAGTACTTGAGGGCAGAACTAAACAGTCACATTTGGTTCACTCCCCATATTTTCCTGAGGTATAAAAAATTATAAACTAATCGAGTATAATATCTATATATTTTTAAATAACTAAATCTATTCAAAATTTAAATATCTTTACAGGAAAAACATGAATATTGGTGGGTTTATTTGAGTGATCGAAAAAGTCGTACATTATTGACTGTTCCATATCATGTCACTGAACTTGTTGATGAAGAAGAAATTCAATTAAAATTTACAGCTCCTAGATGGCCTGGAGTTTATGTATTTGCCGTTTGTCTTAGGTCAGATTCATACTTTGGTTTTGATCAAATGCATGACATCAAAGTAAGTACTTAAAAAAAAAAACCTTAAACAAATGATAAAATTTTACAGTGTAATTATATTCTTAATTTCATTAGTATCTACATATTATTTTATATTATTTATAAATTATAATGAAATATTTAAGTCATTAAAATAATTAATATTCATATATTTTATGCGTGAAACTGCATGTATTAACTTATTAGTATTTATTATTTAGTCATTGTTATTATAAAACTTGCAAGTTCTTTCAGTACTTTGAAAAAATTTTAAGATTAGATTCTCATAAACACAAGCTCTTTGCTACTTTATTGGAAAAATAATGTAAACAATTTTAATATTTCTGATATAAAAACCATATTAATTATGGTTGATAGTAGTTGAAACTATAATTATTGTATACATCAACAATTTCAAATCCTCGAATAATTTTAATACCAAAAAAAATATTAGAATACATAAAATACCTATTTTTAGTCTGATATTATATCCTGGCAGGTACTTTTGAATTCTTTGATCAGCAATTGTAGTACCCAAATCTGTAAATATCTTGCTTATAGTACATAATTTTCCCGAATAAAAAATACACCAATATTACTTAACAGTAAAAAAGATGTGTATAATTCCATACATGATTTTCCAACTTTATTATTTTTAGTTAGATGTAAAAGAAGCACCTGAACCTTTAACAGAACATCCTCAGTGGGATATTTCTGATGAAGAAGATGACACTAAAGAAGAAGATAAGCAAAGTGATATTTCAGAGTTTACTACTGATGAAGATGTGGAAGATTAAGTACTATAAACATGTAAAAGCTTTGGGTAACCTGACAAACAAAGAAGTTCAAAACAATAAGTAGAGTTTAAAGTAAGTAAAATAATATTAATTATGATATTATATTAAGGCTTTACATTTCAAGCAATTTGAAATATATATTTATCAAAAAATTAATGTAATTAAGCAATGTTATTATTATTTATGTTGTTTTATTTTTCATAATATTATATCCAATGTTAAATTTAATTTAAAAATGAAATGCTTTTTTTATTTGACTGATGAAATATATTTTGTTTAAATCGATTATAAATATAATAAATTTATATATTTAGTCCTCTGCCTTATTATTTTACCTGCTTTTCACTTACATAATAATATAATGAATAATTTTCATACATTTTAATATTTGATTATTTGCCAAAAAATATTTAAACTGTAGCATAATATGGAACTATAAATTTGTAACTATGCGAGTTATTTATACTATTTTTTGCCAACAGTCCTATTATCCTAGGACTTCTAATCAAATACTCATCATTTATAAATGCTTCTAACCAAGCATAGAACTAATTACTTAGTTTTAAAAGGCTCAAAAACAATTAATGATTTATCACTATGCAATGATTAACTTTCGACTGTAAACTTTACAGAACATTCCGATTTATTTGCCTTCCTTGTAACCAGTGATGTGTGGTTGGAGTAATAGTTCGTTATCAGATCATAGGTACTTTCAAATTATTTAATATATTGGCTATAATGTATTACTGACATATCAGAAATTTTAAAAAGTGCAAATACTACTGGCAAATATCGACTTACAATAAGACTATATTTGTTTTACATATACAAAATATTTGGGAAAATTATATCTTTCCATTTTTCTTTACATGAATAATATGTCATTAGTACATCACCAATTGTGCATCTATTCATAATTTTTTTTATTCTTATTTAAATACATTTTTCATTTTTAACTTAAAATGAGTGTTGCTTATAAACCTATAATTTTTCAATAAGGAGTGATTATTAAATACCTATATAAGTATTGAAATGAAGAACAGAATTAATACAATTTTATCTGTCCTAAAGTTTCATCACACATTATATTTTATAGTTGGGGATAACTAGACAATCATTAAGGTCCTGGATATGACACTACATTATTGTTGATAATGTACATTGTATGAGCCTAGTTAAACAAAATAGTATGTTTAATTATTAACAGTTGTTTATAGTCTGGATCATTGTTTAAAATATTTAATATTAATATAAAATTTTCCTTCTTACAAGTATACTAATACAAATTTTGATGTAAAAAAAGTGGAACAAATTTATTTATTTTTAAACTAATGATAAACTTATTGCTTTTAAGTTATAATCTCTTAAAGACATCATTTTCAACTTGTACTACTTCATAAATTATGGTGATAATGTGAAATTTTAAAATAATTTGAATTAAAAAAATAAAATGCATTGTACTATTTAAGTCTAATTCTTCATTACACTTTCAGAGTAATTGAATATGCATAACTATTATAATATATTTGTGTATGTGCATTGCAACATAATTGGAACTTACACATTTTAGAATAAATATCAGCCATTAACCATTGATAATAAACTATGATAAGGGTCTTGTCTATATTAAAATTTAAACCTAATAAAGAAAACAATAACCATTAACATTATATTATGTTTTATGAGTAAATTATGATATATATTATTATTATTTTATTGATATAAGAGTAAAAAATACAAATGAATTAAATTTTTTTTTTTTTTAAAGTACAATACTAGGAAATACTTAATATATTATCTTATTGATAAGCATTTAAATCTATGTTTATAATGTGGTTTTAACAATAAATTAACGACAGAAACTTGGAGGAATTCCATCATCCATCCTAGCACGCTTTCTCGCTTGCATACCAGAAAAAAACTCTTGCACGTCTTCCACTTTAACCACTTTGTCACCTTTAAAGCTGCCCAGCCACTCACCTAGTTCTTCTTTGAACTGATTATACTCTAAAATATTACAAAATAATTTATGATACATGTTATTTTGTCAACGTAGACCTAAACACTAATACTAACGATGAGCCAATTCCACTGCTGCAACTCTGTCCATTGATGATAAGGCTTTGGAAAGACCATCTTCACTTTGTTTTTCCTTAGCCATCATTCTTTCACGACTTTTGTTTTCATATGCTTGCAATGTATCTTGTTGATCGGTGATAAATGGAACACCTTCTGTCTTGTATAATTCCTAAAAATATATCAAAATTAATAATTATAATAAATCGTGATTTTATTTTTATTTTGTATCTTACAATACAAGTAGAACATGTACAAAGTTCTTGACGCCAACCTTCTACCCAAAAAGAACTTCCAATAATTTTTTTTGAGTTTTTTGCATTAATCAATTTACAGTTTATACCGTTAGATGTACTAGCTTTAACACTGTCAGATACCTTAAAAAAAAAAAAATAAATAAATACAAACACACAACTTGTTATAAAATTTATTAAACAAAGCCAGTAAATTTTTCTAATCAGTTTTTACAAACATACCATGCCATTGGATACAACATTTAAACCATTTTCAGAATCATCTAAAATTAAATATATTGTATAATATTAAAAGTTTTTTATAATAGGTTTTTAGATTTTTTTTATAAAATGTAGTATAAAACTTACCTTGAGAATCTTTAACCGTATCCACAACATCTATATCCTATATAAAACAATTTAAATTAAAATGTAAAAATATTTTTCAAGAATAACAATTTAATACTTTATATTATTCCTTATTAACCATCATAAATTTCTAGTATAAATTATATTAGAGTTAAAGAAAATTAAAATTGAATTATGTTGTACAACTAATTTCTTTTTGTTTAGGAGTCAAATATCATGTTATATTTGTATGTGTGAAGTATATCAGTTATAACTGGAAGAAAATAATTATTCCATATACAAAAATGAGAATTGTGAATTAAAAATTTATTTGCAAACATACCTCAGATTCATCACTTTTTTCAATGTTCTTTACCGAATCATCAGTCACTGCAAAATAATATGTAATAACCAATAACATTAATGTAAATAAATATTTAGTATATAAGAGTGTTTCAAATTGTTTAAATGGTTGCTTATTTTGATATATATAATATATTATGATTTTTGGTACTGAAATAAATGGATTAACTAAATGTATTTTTATTATATTTATTAACTGTAGTTTGTATACATGTATCATCTCCACTTCTTTCATACCAATGATATAAAAAACAAAAGAGATGGAGCATCAAACTTAAATATTTATTGAAACTACTAATACAAAGAAAATTTATGAAGTAATTGTCAATATATAGTCTTAACAGTATTTTTTATAGACATCAATTTTACTTGTAAATTAGTTGTAAAACTTCAAAAAACATAAGATAAGAAAAAAAATTGTGCATCTACCAATTTCTGGTTCCTATTTATACATTATACACATATAATTAACAAATCTTTTTAATTTTAAATATAAAAACAAATAAATACTTACCAATTAAATGATTGTAAGCTGGCAAGAAACTTAATTTTGATGTACAGCCAGAACATATCATTTCAGAATAATCATCTGGATTCATATCTTTTGTACCCAAATGCTAATAAAATATTTTGTTAATATATGAATCTAAAAATACTTAATTTTGATGAGTACCTTGCTATGAAACCAATCTTCGCAAACAATACATTGTACCATTTCATCAGTATTTTCAGCATCAGGGTACGGGCGTTGACAAATGCAGTATAAACCCTTAAAATTTTGGTTGTAAACATTGCGGTCATTTGCTTCAGGTTTTAACTAATCCATAAATAGAAACAATTATAAATATTAAAATATGTGATAATCAGTAAAATGAATATGTTTAAAATTATATGCTCAACCTATATTTGCTGATCAATGGTTTTAGATTTTGAGTGAAACAATAATATTAATGTATTTATTTAAATTTTTTTTTTGTCTGTAGATGTTAAGTAGTTAAAATATGCTTGAAACAACTTTAGTAGCTTTTCTGAGGGAAAATGAAGCTAGTTAGTGAATTAAGGAGGTCGAAATTGAAAATTTCCACTATTTAACAAAAATGATGAGAAAAAAAAATTTAAGAAAAGACAGTAGTTTTCGGGAAAACCAGTTTTTGACAAAATTAATTTTGTTTTTTGGTGTAACTCAAAAAAAAAAAAAAATGAATAATAGATACATAAATGTTTCACTAAATGCTAATATTATCAATTTTTATATATCACAAAACAATATTTAAATTCTTTTTAAACTATACTTTTTATTGGTATACATTTTTGATTTTTATTAGTTTTTTTTAATAATTGTTGATAAATGTATCGTTAAATCAAAAAAAACAGGAAAATATAATACAGTAAAACCTCGATAAGACGGAATCGCTTAGGATCATAAAATTATTCTGCGTTAACAGGGTTTCCGTCTTGATGGAGTTTAAATAAATTAAATTGAATTAAAATAAAGATTACATATTTATTTTAAACCAGTTTATACATAATAATACAATTTATATTTTTAGCTTAGTATTATATTTATACTTATACTTTTTAAAAAATTCTGTTATTGATTTTTGGTTTTTATTTTGTAAGACGTCGTGTTCCACACACGCATTTAAGATAGTTATCGAACTAACAAGCTAGTGAACTAAGGTAGAACTATCAACTTTGCATACAAGCGACTGTAGCATAAATTTACGATAGTACAACTTAAAGGTGTAAATAATTCCTTGATCCATCAGTTGAGAAACCGAAATGGTGTTTGGGGGGGTAGCATATGAATTTTCATATTAGACAGTTCAATGTGAGGATGACATGTCGCATTGTCTAAAAATAATAAAATATTTCTGTTCTATGATCGCATATCTGCATTGGAATATAGTAGCCACTGTTCCATTATTTCGGTTGTCATCCAAATCTTCTTGTTAAATTTCCAAGTCACAGGTAATGAAGCAATATTCATATTTTTAAAATAATGAGGTTTCATCAATTTACCTATCACAAGAGGCTTCCTGATTTTACCTGTAATGCTCCCACACATCAATATAGTTAACCTATCCTTAGATTTTTTACCACCAACACACGCATCACCCTTTATTACTAAAAACTTGGTAAGGATTAGTGATGGGAATTATTCGAATATTTGAATATTCGAACATTCGAATATCAATATTAGATGCTACAATACAATAATGTAACGTAGTGAAAATTTTTCGTTTAAGTTTTCGCGCAACACAAAACTTTAATAATATTATACGGCTTATGGTGCATAAAGGTCTGCGAGAAGTGGACTCGAAGCTAGCGATATTTACTATTTGACAGGGCAATTAAAATACAAAAATAAAAATTGTGCAAAATACTCGAATATCATAATTAAATTATTATTATGTATAAGTTACAACAAAAAAACGAGATATTGGCTATAATGAGTAAAATAAAGCTAACTACAAACAGGTACCTGCAAGATAAGAACTATTTTCATATTTAGGTCGATTAATCATTGACATACATTATCTTTATCTTTAGTTGTGTAGATATGGATTACTTATTAATAATAAATAGGTATTGTAGCATCGAATACTGATATTCGAATGTTCGAATATTCAAATTATTTACGATAGAACTATTCGAATTCGAATATTCGAATATATATTACATTACTAGTAAGGATCCCTCTGAAAAAAAGACCAGTTTCGTCGGCATTATAAATGTTTTTAGCTTCATACCCTTTAATGAAAACTGAGTTTGCATTTCCACTTTTCAAGTGCATCTTGATTTACAACATTTGATTCGCCATTAATTTGTTTGCAGATGATATTGTGCCATCGTTTGAACTGGTTAAGCCAACCCATTTGAAGCTTTAAAATCATTAATTTCAAGTTTTTCTGCCAATTTAATGACCTCTGTAAAATAGGACCGAAGATGGGCAAACATTTCGACTGAGAAATATTGAACCACCTGTATAAATCTCGTTCAACTTGTTCAAATCCAACAAACACCACATTTTTGTTTTTTTCAGAATTTTTACAACTCACCTACTGCTTCATTAGTTTATTTTTATTTTTTATTGCCTCATAAACTTAGGTTTTTCTTTACTTAAATTTCACCATGAGTTCCTTCGCTGAAAGATTCTTATGCTGCTTTAACTAGATTAATTTTACTGTATCCAATAACGTAAGAGTTGTTTTTTTCAACATTTTAAACGATAGACGAAAAACACAATGATATGAACTGTTGTTCATATCATTTATATCTATGCAATATACAATTTGATACTGAACCAGGCAACTCAGATAATAATGTTGTATAGTGTACACATATAAATTTTATTAGTTTTTAATGTCATTGTACAAAGTAAGAGCTCATATATCGATTATCTATGGGTATCGACAATACAAAAATAAATTTATTACATGAAATCATGTAATATTTCCATCTTAACAAGAGTTTTCATCAACTTTTATTACAAAAACTTGTCCTTTTCCGGCTTGGCAGGATAAAATTATATGTAATTTGAAACGGGGCCAAAAAAATATTCCGCATACCAGGGGGGTTTTTGTCTAAGCAAGGTTTTACTGTACAAAGTTTCTCATAAGCTATAATTAATGTAATTAAAAAAAAGAAGTTAGGATAAATTCACAAAAGTTTATTATGAGTAGGGCTCGTAAATTCATGCATTTGCATATCAATCTTGCTAAGTTGTATTTCATGCCAGACGGGAAGGAAATCCATTTCAAGGTATCATGATTAAATATGTGAAGTTTTATTTTGCATATTTTTGCATATTTAGAGGTGTTTTGCTTATTTGACATATTTATACGTTTTTCTATTTTATAGGGCATATTATTCATAACTTTGATATTCCTATCAATATTATTATATTAATTTGCATTTTTTATGGAAATACTTTAAATAAACAAACATTTGATGAGATAATTTATAATTTTTCATTATAAAAATGAATAGGAATGATTGCAACATAATATGATTAAAAATAAAACAATACGTAAAACTAGAAATAAAATATGACTTTTAAAAATATGAATAGATATTTCTTGTTATTTCAAAAATTGCTTAAGAATTTTTTTAATGTATATTTTTAGTACATTTAAATGCATATTTTTAAACTTTTAAAGGCATATTTCAATCTATACTTTGGCAGTTTTTAGTATATAAGTGCATGCTTATTTTTATATTTTTTAAGGCATGAACTTACAAGCTCTGATTATGAGTGTCTGTAATTAGAATTTTAACAAAATCACAATCATTTTAAAATTATTTTATAGCTGAAAATTAATAAAATGTTTAATTGTTATAGCTAAGATTTGAAAATTTAAACTTGTAAAGAATATTATTATGTACACAAAAACATTTTAAAATTCAATGTTTTCAGCAAAAATTAATTCAATCTACTGTATTACTAAAAGTAAAATTAATTATTTTTATAACAATAATATATTAATATTATAAAAAAATAAAATATACTTAAGTCATATAAGCTGACTGACTGTCAGATTTTATATCATTGAAATACAAATTAAATACATCAATTACAGTGATTCCTTTAGACACCTACAATTATACAGCAAAGTGGTATAGTTGTTGTTAAATAAATTGGCATGGCGGCGGCGTTTTTCAGTAAGTGTAATTCAAACTAATCATGGTTTGTTTTGACCGCGCGGCTTTCCTCAGTCGCCTCACTAACTTGTTTATAATAAATTTATAAAAATATCTACTTTTTGTTTTAAAAAGTTTTTTTTCAGAATATTTGTTTTTAAATTATTAATTTAAAATCAGTTTTAAAATGTTTTGTGACAATTTTTGGTTTGTTAATATATTCGGTAATAACATCAAAATACAAAGAACCCCTGGTTTTTCGTTATCACACCGCCATTCCAATTTATCTACTAGCAATGACTGTACCCATTTAGCACTTGCCCACCTTTTTTTAAATATATTTTATTGCCATTAGGTTATTATTTTAATATTACTTATTAAAGTATAGTTCATTTAGAATAACAGTGACCAGTTTCACAAATGTAAAAATGAACTCTTTCATAACTTGAACACCCCCACAAAAAAAAACACCCAAATTGTGTTTACACAGACTAGACGTTTCTGATTAAACAACTACAACCACGGCCATATAGATATCTATATGACTGTGATTACAACAAATCCTGCATCTCTAGCTAATTAATGGATAACACAAGTAAAATATAGTTAATACAAATATAACTTAAGTACTGAATTATTTATTTACCGGTTCCAATTGACACTCTGATGTTAACTTATCACTTCCACAGTCACAACGATAATTCCTTTAAAAAAGTAAAATAAAAATAAATTAGTTAGTTATTACCAATTACTATCAGGGCAGAAACTTCTTCATGCATTTGTTGTATTTTAGGAAAACACATATTTTTAAATATTACCAATTTTGGAATGGCAATGTATATTGACCTCTATTTAAAATTTATAAATTCATTAAATAATGTTAATCAACAATAATTTTTTTAAAAAAAATGTCAAATTAAAAAACCAACAATAAAAATTATGAAAACCTAGATACACCTTATTACGTTTTTCTTTTATATAATAAAATTATGTACATTTGTATGATGAAAACAATACATGTGGGCATAGCATTCTACTAGTTTTTAATAAAGAAAAATTATTGTTAACTTATTATATTAATAACAACCTGTAACTAGTAATTTTTAACAATTAATTAATTTTACTTTCACAGTGTATGTCTTGAAACAACAAAACACTTTTTTACTGTTAAGTATATGTCAAATGTCAGTGTTTCACCATTTTAAATAGAGTCTAAATATTTTAGCATAATTTGGTACTCAGTAGTTTTATATGAATGTAATCATATTAATTTAAGTTTTCTTTAAAATTGAGATATAAAAAATGGTATATAGGAAATAATCTTATTATGCAAATTGTATACCAAAGAGTAAAACAAATTTAATATACCTTTTTGTCCATAACTCAACCAAGTCATGATCTTCATGGCATTGGTACATACAAGGCAAACATATAGCACCAGGTAACTTGTCTTTTTCAGTGCAAGTCAAACAAGCGTACAATGCTTGTCGATTCATATACCCCTGTAATAATAAGGTTCAATTAAAACATATATTCACTGCACAGTACAACAGAATGACTACAAACCAATGAATAAGTGCAACTGTCGCTTTCGGACGCCTCAAGTATCAGATTGGCTTGTTCGATCTCGGCATTCTGATCATTGATGTACTCAACAAGCCCGACCACCTGATCATCTTCGTTCTCGTTGAAAGAATTGCCCTCTGACTCTGACATGACTGACAAGCGATCGAAATTCGGACGAAAAACACGCGTCGACTATAATGTAACAATAAACAACAAACAGTGGCCGGCGGATAACGTCGTATCGACTATCGACTGCAAAATCGATCGTAGTCTTTTTACTTTTCTACGGATTGGCACTCCGGCGTTCAGCAATTTCAGTTGTACGGGTCGCCACTAGTCCGTCGACTGTTATTCACTGCTGTAGTGTCGTCACTTGTAACTTGTGTCTTGAAATAATCGTTACCGCTTACCACAGAACGGTATCTTGTTGGCGCGCGCGCGTACAGCTGTATTTCATTGTTTGTAAACTGTTAAGTTATTTATTGTTTGTGCCGCCCTTAACAAATTCTTATATTATCTATAGCCACACTCGGTTCCAGTATATTAGAACGGCGGGCATACCAATACCACTGATTACAAGTTATGACTGTTATAAATTTATATTATAATCAGTGCTAATACCTCGATGTTGTAACCACAGCATTGATATCACGGATCATATGATTAATCCCACAGATACATAAAAATTAGTGATGAGAATAATCAAAATAATGGTATTAGACATATTTATCAAAAGCAAATTAATCGAATTATTCGAAAAAATTGTGTTATAACACACATTTAAAAATTAGTAGTAATTTAAAATTAATGGGTTAATAAAGAATTTGGTAAAATGAACCCAATAAGTAAAACTTTATGTAGAAAATTTAATATCAATTTGAAAAAAAGTAATAATAAGTAAATACTTGTAAAGTATTATGTACCTTTTAATGTAACCTATATACTATTATTATATATTTTTTTAAAATCATTTATTATGTAATAATTTATATTTTTTAAACTTACTCACTCCAAATACAAGCTATGCTTATTGGAGAGGTATCCATCTAAACTTTCTGTTGCCTTTTTTTGTTTTATATTTTTATTTGATGATAAATGTATATTATTATTTATTTATTTAATTTTAATAGATTGTATATTAAGCTTTTTCTTCCTAGTGAGTTTAAAACTTATAAGGAAAATGGTCGTTTGCGTTTGAATGATAATGCAATACCATCAGTATTTAATTTATCAAATGAAGAAGTTCATTGTCAGAGTATAATAGAAAATTATGAATTGAAGTAGATCCTCTTGATCTGATCATGCCTAAATTATATGAACTTCCAATCACACCTTAGAGATCTGTATTGGTCACTGATATTATAACTACACCTAAAGCATCTACTGTATTATTTCCAGAACTTCAAATTACACCTAAGAGACCATCATATAGAACATCAAAAATAGGTAGACCCAAAAATTCAATTATTACTCCAAAAACCAAAAAAAAACAAAACAAAGTTTAAAACATTACAAAAAATTGTACGAATTAAATAAAGTACTTGACCATTTTTTTTTTTTTAGTTGTTTTACTTTATTAGAAATTATATTCGTGGGTATACTGGTATTTGTATTACAAATTACAATAAAGCAGTGGTCATTTTCACGTCCTGTCTTCTGATTGGTTGAACTATTGATAAGAAATATTTGGACTGAATTGATTAGAAATATATATTTAAATAGTTATGGTAATATATAGTATAAAACATCATAATCCATGATATAAAATAAATAATTCAAAAGTTATGTTAGTCACGACAAAATGAATTAATTATTTTTACAAAAATTGCAAAACCACAGTTTTAGGTTCTATACTGTTCTACGGTAATACGCTATGGGATGTAAAGAATAATATAATATTATGTAAGATAAAAATTTGTACTATATCTTCTTTACATATTATACCGTGAACGTACACTAATTTTATAATAAATTACTCTAATGAATATTTATTCAAAAACTATTTAGAATATATTTTTGGGACAAATGTCTATTCGAACAAATAATTGTGGAACATGAAATACAGTCTCCATCCAAATATCGAATACGTGTTTTTGATAAGTTTGTCTTATCATTATATTCGTGATTATAAGCTATTGCCAAGAAAATAAAAGCAATTAACAAATATAGTTTTATACCTACAACTCGATAAAAAATGTTTTTAATTTTTGATCATAAGTAAAATTAACTTCGATACTGTGTTACAACTTGGGAATTGATATTAATATATTATAGTGAATACAATTTTAATCTGTCATTTTTATTGACATTTTTAAAGATAAATAATTTAATGAAATTCACTAACAGGTAATTTTAGAAATTTTACAAATATATTTGAAGTTTGATAACAAATAGAAAGTAAATGTATAATAGTGTCACTGAAATCCGTGTACGTTGTGTTAATCTCGAACTACGAAGTTCATGATGTGAACAATGTATTTTAAATAAGGTACCAATAAATAATTTAACTTTTTATTTTTTATTTACTATTTTAGTGTATCATATTATTTAAATGACTACTCGAAGAAGACGAGGGTACTCTGATTCAGATCAAACGTTCACAAATAATTTTATCACTCAAGAATCTTCAGTTGTTTATTCAGGAGAAAAAGAAATAGACAAAATAATGCCACGAGACCGTACTGCTGAATTTAATAGTGCAGTCAGATCCCTTCAAGGTCGACAAATAGCAAGAGCTGTACAAGTTCGAGATGTAAAAAAAGTAAAAGCTCTTCAAAGCTATGGAGAGTTTATGATGATAGCCAAAAGTGTTGGCTTCAACATTAGTAACACTTATGCAAAATTAGAAAAATTGACGTTGCGTAAGTTTTTAAGTATGAATTAAATTTACTATCATGTTAGTTCTTTTTTTTATTAGTTGGTATTTTGAGGAAAGTTTAAAAACTAAAAATACAATTTATCTATCTTCTTTTTTTTATTTTATGTATCTGATTTTATGATGCAAAAACTAAAATTTTAAAAAACTGATCAAAAAGTCATAACTATGTAAAATTGTAAAATTATTTAAACAATTTTATTTGGTCAGTATATGGCTTACTATAAGTATATAACCTTATAATACATTAATATTAAATATTATATTATTATATAAATATTATACAAAAATAATACACAAACAGTGATTGTCTGAATCCACTATGTTTTTTGCACTCCATCAGACATATTTTATCTTTGCATTATTATTTACAAACTAGTTAATTAATTGTATTGTTGTTTTTTTATTATTATAATTATATTAAAGTTGTACTTGTGTCTTGTAATGTAGTTTATTAGTAGCATATGCTAATTTTGGCTAGACTACTCTACTTACAAATTATATAAAAACAACAATATAATAGGTATGACAATCATCCAAAAATTTCTAATTGCTGTTTTGAAATTGAGGCATTACAAAATTACAAATATAGAGTATAGAAAAAATAATTTAAAAAATAGTTTGTTTTAGTACTGTTAATAATTGTTAACAAAAATTTGATGTATTAATATTTTGGAACAATTGCAGTTTAGCTACCACATGATTTTTTTTTTTTTTGAAACATATGTATTACAACAAGTTAAAAATGATGGTGCAAAAAAAAAATTGTGCAAATCATTATTTTGGAAGTCATATTCTTCTAAAGTTTACAATTTTACGTTCTTACGTATGCGCGCAATGCTGTACTTTCCTGCCACGCACCGTGTCTAACAAATTTTTCAATTTTTTTTTTTTTTTTGGAGCCGAGACAAATCAATGTTTTAAAACTCATTAGTGATAATATAAATTTGAATAAACCATTAGTTTTTAAATTATGATATTGAAATTTCCATAGTTTTTATTGTTTTTATTAGCTTTCATAAATATATTACATAATATGCGACTTATTAATTAAAATATTATTCAAAAAAACTCATAAATATTCATGTTCACTTATTGCACTACTTGTGTAAATATATTAAATTAGGTTATTGGGTAATCGTGTAGACAAATATAAATGAAATCGTAATTCTAAACATTCTGTGATGTGCATATCTCCATGTAGTGCTCTAGCATTTAAATGATTTTACTTAAATTTCAATGCATAAAACAGAGCTAACAGTTAAATAACAAATTGACAAGTATAGTGGCTCTCTTCACCTACCAGCTCCAATCACAAAACTCAATGTTCCTCTGCACAGCAGGAAAGTACAGCATTGTGCGCTTACATAAAAACGTAAAATCGCAAACTTTGGAAGAATGTAACTTACAAAATAATTATTTGCACAAATTTTTTTAGACACCATCGTTCTTAACTCATCGAAATATATGTTTAAAAAAAAAAAAATCATGTGGTAGATAAATTGCAATTATACCAATATTTTTTTAATGAATAATACTTTAATGTGTGTTGTACCTTTGTAAAATATTAATTTATTACTAATCAAACATAATATTTAGTTGCCAAACGGAAATCATTATTTAATGATAGACCTCAAGAAATTCAAGAGTTGACGTATATTATTAAAGAGGATTTGAATAGTTTAAATCAACAAATTGCAAAATTACAAGAAGTTGCTAAACTGCAAAAAGCTGCTCAGAATAATGTTGGACGAAAGCATTTATTGTCACATGAATCTAGTGTTGTATTATCACTACAATCAAAGTTGGCAAATATATCGAATGAATTTAAACTAGTTCTTGAAATTAGAACAAAAGTAAGTTTTTGTTAATATTAGATATTATGCACATTTAAACTGTTTTATGAATTTTCTTTTAGAAAATTAAATATTTCATTATTTACTATTATGTCTTCTTAAGATAGATTCATAAATCCTTTCATTTGTATTTTTGTATATTTTATGTGTAATGGTTATATAAAATTAATAAAATATTTGGTTTAGAATTTAAAACACGCCAAATCAAGAAGAGATCAATTTTCTCAAGGAAATAATTTAGCTGCATTATCAGATTCATCATCTCTAGTTCCAAGACACAATTCTCTTTTAATGTCTAGTAATCAAGTTGCTATCAACATGGATAATAATGGTGATCAAGATCGTCTACAGCAAGTCACACAACAGACACAATCAATGGCAGTTTATGATAATACTGTAAGAACAAATTAATTACATATAGACAATATAATTTAAAATTCATTTGATATTTTCCAATCAGATTTTTAATAGATTAATATCATTAATTATATTTTAGGATCAATATCTGTATAGTAGAGCAGAAACCATGCAAAATATTGAATCAACTATTGTAGAATTGGGTGGAATATTTCAACAACTTGCACATATGGTTAAAGAACAAGAAGAAATGGTTGAGAGGTATGAAATAATTAATAACTATAATCAAACAAATACATGTTTTTTAGCAATATTTAAAAAATACCTAAGTATTTTATTGTTTCCAGGATCGATTCCAATGTTCAAGATGCTGAATTGAGTATTGAAGCAGCTCATACTCAAATACTACGTTACTTTCAATCAGTAACTTCCAATCGATGGTTAATGATAAAAATATTTGGTATTTTAATATTTTTTTTTATATTTTTTGTTGTATTTATTTCTTAAACACACATATCTACTCTGTTTGTTCATATCTAGACAAATTGTTATTAATCCATACACTGTTGTCCAATTATAAAATTATAAAATATCTGTAAAATAAATAAAAACTATATAGCCTACTATTACATTTTATTATTATACATTTGTTAATTGTTTTTTATAATGTTGCTTAAAAGTATTCTAAATTTTAATAAATAATAATCTCAAATATTATATGTGTTATTAATAATATGCCTTCCATTTGACAACTTCACTCAGAATTTAATTTTTATAGCTATTATTCTAAAAAAGTATTTATTTAACTAAAACTTAAAAAAATAAATTAACAATTATTTATTAAAATTAAAAAAGAACTTACTACCAAATATTTAGTGAAAATGTAGCCTATTGAGTGTAAAATATTTACATCGAAAAAGATCTTTCTACTATGTCAACTATGGTATGAGAGCAAATTTCATGTTAACTTAATTATTTAAACCAGCGTCCCCCAAACTCTTCCTCTGCCAGACCCCTTAGAGATAGTAAAAATGATTGCAGACTTCTCAATAAAAAGTTATACTTTTATATTTTCAATTTACATTTGCAGAGCTTCTCCAGGGTCATGAGAATCCCTAAGGATTTACAGGTTTACAGGTATACATTTTGGGAAATGCTGATTTAAACTACACTGATCTACATCAATGCTTGATGCAGCGCCCTTATGAATATTATTGATGTTTTGAAGTTCTTACAATCTATTATTCTTTAAAAAAAATCAATATATTTTTTCTTTTTGTAAACAAAATGATAGAAACACATTATTGTATACAAATATTATCTTTTTATCGCACTCCAATTTCCGCAAAAAAAAAAAAAAAAGCATTTGCTACAAAATTAGAACACTACTTTTAATAAGTAGGTATTAGTTTTAATTAGCGGAGAAGTGGGCTATATTTACATAGGTACCCCTGTGCCACTTCACACCACTCATCAAAATTTTAAATACTTTATAAGTTATAAAAGTAATTTATATACAACATAAGACTCCAGAAAAAATTCTACTGCGGATTATAAAATATCAAAATTTAAATATCCATATCTGAATATCTTGAAAAATTAAAATATCGATAAAAAAGAAGATGCTAGTATAGGTAATATTCTTACCTTTAAGTTTGATAATAGGTCAATTCACTATAATATTAAAACTAACTAACGGCATATAATTGAAGCAAGTGAACATAAATTTGCTATTGTATGTGTATTAGACAGAAACAACAAACGCATAGATCAGGCGTGCCCAACCTTTTTTAACTTGCGGGCCACATTCGAAATTTATATTTATACTGCGGGCCGTATATGTTTCACGGGGTTTTTTTTGTTCATTTCGATAAAATATAGACTACTTTTTTATAGTCACAGGTATATCTATTGTATATTTTATCGGATATAATATTATCTTTGTTCACTTATCGAATTTATGACTCAAATCGTATGTGTTTAAAGGTTTCAATAATTCAACGCTATAGTTGTTAGTTTGTTTTTGTCATTAGAAATTGTAGGTTCACATTAAGATGTCTCAAAATAAAAAGCGCAAAATTGATACCGAATG
>JACXSJ010002704.1:0-38508 GCA_014851325.1 Pentalonia nigronervosa | reverse complement strand
GTAAAGGAATGGTAAAAATTTATTATTTTGTTTAACTTTTCGTTTTAATAGTCTGGAAATTGTACTGCAGTCCAATTTTTTTTTTTATAAATGTAAAAAATTTTTTTAATAATTTTTTTTTCTTCCTTAAAACGAATATGCCTGCGGGCGCCAGTGTCCCCCTTCATTTTTTTTTTTTTTTAATTCAATTAACTTGAGAAATTTTTTTGGAACCCAAAATACATTTCTGCAAATATTTGTATTTAACCTTATTCGTTAAGTTTAATTTAAATTATATCATTGAAATTTCAATGAATCAATTATATTGTTATCTTTATATATAGTAAAAAAATAGTAATTATTTTTTTTTTTATTAAATTTTTGTTTTATTAATCTGGAAATTGGACTGCAGTCTCACTTCTTGTTTTCCACCTATAATAAATTTTTAATAATAATTTTTTTTTTCTTCCTTAAAACGAATATGCCTGCGGGCGCCCGGGTCCCCCTTCATTTTTTTTTTTAAATTTCATAAACTTTGAAATTTTTTTGAATCCCAAAATACATATATCTGCAGACATTTGTATTTAACTTTCATTCGTTAAATTTCATTTAAATTGATGTCTTTAAAATTTCAATGCGGCAATTATATTGTGATCTTTATATATAGTATAGAAATATTAAATATTTTTTATTTTGTTTAACTTTTCGTTTTAATAATCTGGAAATTGGACTGCAGTCTCATTTTTTATTTTATACATGTAAAATTTTCTTAATTTTTTTTTTTGCTCCTTAAAACATATACGTCTGCGGGCGCATTTGGTTCCATTCATTTTTTTTTTTTCATATAATTAACTAGTGTTTTTTTTTTTTTAATCTTTTAATACTTTTGCTTCCAAGCATATATATTTTTCTATCATTCTTTAAATCTCTTTTTGATCGATATTCTATAAAATTTTTAATGAATCTATTTTATTGTGATCTAAATAAATATTGATGAAATAGTGATAATATTTTATTATCTTTTTACTTTAGTGGGATTAACATTTTTATATTTAGACTGCAATTCCATATTTTCTTCCATACTTATAAATTTTTTTTAAATTTTTTATTTTGCTCTTTAAAATGCATTCTCTTGCAGTCTTATGTATTTTTCTTTCATTAATTATTATATTATAATTATATTTATAATTATTATTTATTCTTTTACATAATACAATATTTACTGTATTGTACCCACATTTTTAATATTATTATGTTATGCATGATCTCTGTTGTTTAATTATATAATTATAATTGTAGCATATTTATTTTTATGTATATGACTTTTAAATTGATATATCTATGACTATATGTATTTATATTTTTTTATATATATTTATATAAAATAAATGTATGGGTTTTTTTTCATATGTTTAATGTTATACCTAATATCAAAAGTTAGGTTATTCTGTAGAAATTGAAAGAAAACTCAGGTTCGTTTCTTAGTAAAAATAAAATCATATCAATAAATATCTTTGTAATTTAAAGTAATGAAAGGAAAATATTTTTTTTTATTACGACGTAAATTTATGATTTTATTTATTTGAAATATTTTTGAAATAAGTATAAATGTAATTATAAATTTGTTGTTATGAATGGTTACGAATTGGTTACTAACCCCTAAAAAAAATTTGAAATTTTTAAGTAGATTATTTTGAGTTGCGGGTGCTGGCGTAACGTTACACCAGCACCCGTTTCTGGAAAACGGTTTTTGTTGTAATAGATTTAGATTAGAAATTCGAAATTTGTGATTATGAATTGTTACGAATTGGTTACTAATGCATGGAACAATTTTCGAAAAAATAATCTTAAGCTGTGTGGCTTTGGTAACGCACCTTCATTATTCAGCTAAATATTTTAAAAAAAGAAAATCTAAATTAATTTTCTTAACATATGTAACACATTAATGGTATTTGTGTGCCATTAAGAGTATTTTCAAAAGTCCTAATATTTAATCACGATTCAAAATTTTGCAGAAAAGAGTAAAATCTATAAATAATTAACAATTTTTACGGGTTTCTACTAAAACTAGGATGATATTATTAAATGTTTAATAGTTTTAAAAAATGAACGTCTTATAGACTATGACTCAATTATGACAATAATAAATTTAATTTTTTAAATTGTAATTTTAGTGGGCTCCTAATGTCTACCAACATATGATTTTCCAATTATTTTTTTGAATAATAATATTTATGAACGCCATTAATCAAAAAAAAAACGTTCTCACATTTTTGGAAAAATAAATATTTTTTTTATATTTTTTATATTTTTTAGTGTGCATTATGACACGTCCCTATATTGTCCTTAATATATAAAATTAAATATGTAATTTTTATTTTAATGCATATTTAGTTAATAATGATGTAATTTTTGGTAAAAATGAAATGATATTTCATGAAAAATCAAGAAAAATTTAATTTAATTTTTACTTTATAATTATTTGGTGATCTATTATAATAGTTGTTAGTTCATCAAATATTAAACCGTGTTCGTTAGGCATTTTTTTTTATCTATGTACTTTAAAAGTTAACAACACAACTGAGTGAATTTATCAATAGTTTAGTAAATAGCAATCTTAAATATGACCAAATTTCGTATCTAAGTAGTTTATTACGTTTTTTTTTTTTTTTTTTAATAATACTCTGCCTAAGTCAACAAAAACTCTCAAAGTATCATAGAATATATTTAAACCGTTGAAATTTTGATTTAGTCGTAAATTGAAAAAAAACATGTTTCAGAAGGAGGTTTATATATTAGAATTTGAAAACATTACAGAAATTTGGAACATGAAATTATATTGATAAAATGAAAACAATAGTGATTTTAATTGCAAGCTTTTCGGAATAGTTATTTTTGAATTCGATCATTTATTAATTAGATACTAATTACTATTGTTTTTTTAATTCTACGAATAATACACCACTATTCTGCCTTGAGTTTAGGGGACAAAAAATAAAGCTGATACTTTTGTATTTTAATTACCAACTTTTCATTAGTAGAGAAATATTCATCACCAACAATTAACGTTTGAATCCTACTCCAAAAATAAAATAAAAATGTAGCACATGAGTGACTCATTAACTGTCAAAGGATTAAATACAGATCTAAACACCATAAATAAATTCAAATTAATATAAATATCCATAGAACTAGTTTAAAAATATAATAAATTTTAATTTTAAACTTAACCTAAATTGTTCTATATTTATTAATTTTTGCAAGGTAATTGAACGAGTTAAAACAATTACAATGAATGGAAGTGTATGTGTATAATTTCGTATAAAATCCATGCATATACACTATCCAATACTCACCAATTATGGTAGCGAAGTAATTTATGGCCGACTGATTCAAACGCAGAGTAAATCATTTGTACTTGGCAGCTCAATGCAAAGCATAATATAAGCAGTAGAGTATCGGCTATAATGAATAATAGCATCGACTAGATGAAGAACAGTGCCTCGACAAAGTAAAACGTATTTTAGTGTATGTTGTACGTTTTGTCAGTTACGATTCAATGTAAATTTATAATGTTCTGTCGGTAATACCCAAATGAACCGTTGAAATTTTTGACAGCTAAAATGGCTTTACCGTATGATGGACAAACAGTTCCATATGTCGTTTGAGTGCCGTACGACGATCGAAATCTTGTAGATTACGAAAAACCAGGTTTTCGCTTTCCAAAAAAAATCGATACTTGTAGTCATATTGTCCGTCCAAATGTACAGAGCACTAAGCATTAAAATGATTGAGATGACAAACGTACACAGCAAAATACAAGCTACGACAATGTGATGGATGACCCTGAAATTTTACGCGTCTAAAGATTTGACTCGAAGCCAAGGGCCGGAAAATTGTAATTTATACCGATATTTTTATATGATTTTATAAACGTCTAAATTTTTTGTTAGATATAAGGTTTAAATTAATCAATAATAATAATAATAATAATAATAATAATCTGTCTATTTGTGTGTGTTTATATGTTTTACCTATGTATTAAATAAGTGAGCCTCATCATTTTGTTTTACATTTTGGTGGTCCACACAATCAAATAAATTGGGAACCACTGATATATATTATATATGAATTAGTTACGGGATATTATCGCTAGGCATCATAACCGAGTGGTTCTTCTCGTTCCGAATGTCCGTCGTTGTATTTTTAATATGCTAATTGAGAACATGTTATGATATAATATTATACTATCTTTTGGTTGTCAGCTGAGAACGTTGCCATACAAAGTTACTTGACACGTATGATTAAACTATTATAAATATAATACATACAATACCCAAACGAACCTTTAAAGAAAATTGTGTTAACCTTCATATAGGCAGTTTCATACAGCATCATTGTCATTTAAAAAAAAAAATATTATTAATTGTCAAACACTAAATTAAAATAATTTACATAAAATAGTAATTTAAAACATTTGCTATAGTCAACAATTAATAAACGTCTTCAATTGTTTGTTATAATAAAATATAATAAAAAAATAATAATACGTATACTTATACATTTTAACATAAAAACGAATAAGACAATAATGGTGAAAATACTATCATTCACCAACGCCATTTACGTTCTCTACTGTCTATGTAAAATATATTAAGTCAGTACATTCACTTTTATAGGTGGAGCCTCGATTGACTAATTTATTAACCCTTTGAGTGATATGGGCGTATATATACGCCTAGACAAAACACGCTCCACAAGCTTTGGGAGTATAATGACGTATTGTTAATTTTTTATGATACAAAAAAATTCTTCTAACATGAAACTTACAGTGATCTAAAACTTTTTAATTTCCAAATTATTTAAAGAATAAAATAAAATTAGATAATTATCCATTGAAAAATCCAATCTTCCCCGAATCACAATTGTCGGAGGTTCGAAAATTATCATAGATAACAAAATTGTAACTTTTATCATTCTTGTTAAATGCATTTTTAATCATTTAACATTACCTACTACATAAATTGTAAAGAGAATCGTAATTTTTATTTATTTTTCAAAATAACAAATCTAATCTAGGAATTTCTATGTAAATATTGATTTTAGATTCTGAGCGGAGCGATGAATGTATTGATTTTACAATATTGTTTTTTTTTGTGTCATCACGTTTTAGTTCCGATTTTCTTTATCAGCATCTTTTCTGATAGAACAGTGAATCTAACTGGTTCTTTGGGGAATCAAAAGTAAAAAATTCCCAATAATGTTTAAACACGCCGGGAAAAACAAAAATAAAATTAAGAAAAAAAGAAATTTTTTTGATAAAATTTATTTTTATTTTTAATGTAACAAAAGATAAAAATGACCATTAATACATAATTTATATAAACATATTTACATATAAGTTGTGAAATCGTAATCAAAAAGCAAATTTTTATTTAAAAGATTTTCCTAATGAGACATTTAAAAGTGATGGAGAAATCTTATTCAGTTCATGCTGTGAAAAAGCAGTACCAATAAATCAGCGTTTTTCAGTTACTCAGCATATATCTAAGCACCAACAAAATAGAGATTGTAAAAAAAAATGTCAACAAAATTTCTTGAATTCAGAGCCATCTACGTCTTCCAATAATTCGTCAGCTTTTAATACTGATTTGTGTCGTATGTTAATTCATGCGGATATCTCTATTTTCAAACTAAAAAAACGAGAATTCACAGATTTTTTAGAGAAATATACAGAACAACAAATTCCAGATGAAAGTATCAACCGAAAGAATTATGTTAATATAATTTACGAGGAAACATTAAAATCAATTAGACAGTTTATTTAAGATGGACCAATATGGGTTTCAATTGATGAATCAACAGGTGCAGAGGGCAGGTATATTGGTAATGTAATCATTGGTAAACTATGTTCTGAGCCTACTATGTTAAATCATTTATTTTAAATTGCGTGCAGTTAGAAAAATGCAATAATAAAACTATTGCTAAATTATTTAATGATTCTATAAACTTATTATGGCTAAATGGTGTAAAATATGAAAATGTATTTTTATTTTTGACCGATGCTGCACCTTATATGGTTAAAGTCGGTAGTATTTTGACAGCATTTTTCCCTAAACTGGTTCATTTGACATGTTTAGTACATGGCTTTCATCGTGTTTCAGAAACAATAAGATGTAATTATTCCGAGGTTAATCAATTAATAGCAACCATTAAAAAAATATTCTTAAAAGCGCCAAGTCATGTTTCAAAATTTAAAGAAATGTATCCAGATTTTAATTTACATCCTGAATCTATTATAACAACATGGGATACGTGATTTGAAGCCGTTCAATACTATTGTGATCATTTTGACAAAATAAAAAATGTTATTTCAAATTTCGATACTGAATCGGCCGCAGCTATTGAAAAAGTAAATTCACTGATGCAAAATATCAATTTAAAAAACAACTTAACATACATTTCTGCAAATTTTTGTTTTTTGATTCAGACAATTAAACAATTGGAAACTAAAAATATGTCTTTTATAGAAAGTATTAGCATTGTAGAAAAATCTGCAGATAAATTAGAAAAAACTCAAGGGCACATGGAAGAAATAGTCAAAAACAAATTTGCCAATATTATTGAAAAAAATTTTGGATTTCAAACTATTAAAATTATCAGAGATATTTTAATTGGTAAAAATTAATAAAGATTTCTGGATATTGAATTCACTCCTTCTGATATAGTGAACATGAACTACGCTCCTATCACATCTCTTGATGTAGAACGGTCTTTTAGTCAATACACGAGTATTCTTCGACCAAACCGTCGCAATTTTTTATTTGCAAACCTTCAACAATATGTTGTTTTTCTACCTTTGTTCCGGAATAATACTAATTTTATATATTTACATCGTTTGTATTACTTTTATTTATAAAATATTTTTTTTTTTTGTAATTTTCAATGCCTACAATTTTCAGTACATTTTTTCGATATACATATTTTTAATTTTTTTTTACATATTTTAATATTTTTTATGTAGATGGTAAATCTTCTATGCAGGAAGCCGTGTTATTATGATAGTATAATGCCAATATATATAATGTTAATATATATCAGAGGTGGCCAACTTGCAGCTCGTGTCTTATTAACAAAAACCAAAATGTATTTATTATTATTAAAAATTTAATTTTTTTTTTTTTAATTATAAAATCATATAAAGATTTAAAAAAGTTGAGAAAATCTAAAAATTATTTCTTTTAAATTGGTATTTTAAGAACCGTTTCCTACTTGATTTCCAATCTCAAAAATCTACTATGCATAAAATCCATAAAATATTCAACAAATAAAAGTATTTAAAAAAAAAATTACTATTGTAAAAGTAATACCTACTTACATAATTTCTTGATGTTAAAGTTGATTTATTTAGTGATGCAGCGTTTTAAAATTTCAGAGAGTTTAGTAATTAAACGATTCGTGAACCACAATTGTATAGATTTTCCTGAATAAAAAGTATTGCTCAGTAATATAATAATGTTCGGCAGGCAATAGCTTTAATAAACAAAATATATGTTATCATTAGTATTATCTTATATTGTTATAATTATTATTTATTATTTTAAGCACTAAATGTATAAAACAGGACTATTGAATGTCATTAACATAGTACCCACCGCTAATAATACACACAAAAAACGTATTGGGTATTAATAATTATTATTATTACGTAGTTAGTTAAGTTTCCCATGTATTGTGAGAACGTTCATTAGGTTTTACTGGAACGAACCTTTTTATATATTGTTCTAACTTTCAAATGATCAAAAATTGTTAACAACATAATATTTTCGGGGCAAATTGCTGCAATTTTTTATATTTTTTATAAGTGTACGAATCGCCTTATTGGCGTATTGTTACTTTTTGATATATCACTTGTACCTACGGGGACACGGTTTTATAAAACACTGCCCTCCGTTATTTATTCATTTATTTTTATTATTATACCTATTTTTTATAATACGCCCATTACATTGTGCCATTAACATTATTAAGTGATATTTTTTGTATACCTATTGCGGCTCTATGCATGTACACGAATCATCACGTATCTATTAATTTTACATTATCTTCAACTAGGTGTGTGTATGTATGTGCGTGTGTGTGAGTGTGAGTGTCTGTTGAAATATGTACATTGGTTTTCACCTTTAGGTTAACGACTGTGATAAAGGGGCAAAATATTTTTTATTGGTGTACCGGGCACGCAAGCTATTTCTCTTTGTAACCGGGCCGACCTCAGAAAGTATACTAAGCTCATTATTAATACAGTGCAGAGATATTCAAATTTTGTTGATAATGTTCTTTTCCGACATTTTTCTTTTTATGTCTAAACCTATTATTATTGACCAAATTGTAAACATAAATAAAATATTACCACGGTTAGGTCAATCTATTTTTCCCTTGAGAAAATCGTTGTTATTTTTTTATAAATGTTTAATAAATGATTCGATACTATATTATTGAATATATATCATTGTTAGCCTATATTGACATTAAATTTCTAACAAAAAATATTATACCTTAAGTTCATAGTATAAAGTTTTGTCATTGGTTATTAAATACAAAAACATATTCTACGATAATAATTAGAAAAATAGTTACTGCAATAAGAGTAGATAATAATATAAATGCTATTTTCTGATATTAATTGTTACTATTTTCGTATCTAACTTCACAGCTATAAGCTATAACAGCCATACTCAACCTGCGGCAGATTTTTTTATGTGGTCCAAAAGACAAACAAAACTTAAATTTTTAATTCTAAATAATTATGTTCAAGATAGCATGCTGTGTGCATTACGCGATTGTGAGAAGGAAGGGATTATCTTTTTGGTATTTCTACTATTTGTAACATTATTGATTTATTTCATTACTAAACTGGCTGTGGCTCGTTAGTACATCAATCCGTAATAATACGTCAGTATAGTTGATTAGGACCTAAGGTATAATAATGTTAGTGTGTGGTCCTTTTATTTATTTTATTATTGCTACTATAATCAAAGTAGTTATACCCACTTTATAGAACTATAAAAGTAATCCACCACTAACCACAGTACCAGGTTTACGGGCCCATTTCAAATAACTGTAACCAATAACCATGATTTCCGTTGCATCAAGTAAGAAGAAGATTACTCCTCAGACATCTATATCAAGAATAAAAGCAGATCAGACAATGACGCCATAGGTATATGCAGATAATCATACTAATAATTACAAAAGATATCCAACGTACAACGCTATTCTCAAGCACCGTAATATTAATCAGTCAAATCACACCATCAAAAAAAAACTACGACTTCCTTTCCCAACTCTCTCATGTCAAAACCAAATTATCTTATGTATCTATTGCTTTTTAATCCAATAATGTCAGATTACAAAATAGTATACATTGCTATCCAATTTTCTTTCATATCGCAATGTGTTAATTAATCCCTACCATTATCTCTTCACTTATGTGCTACAAAAACAGTTATAACTGGATATCGGAAGAGGGGGTGCTTAGGGGCTCAGCCCCACAAATAGATCAAAATTCCTCCCCCCTCAAAATTATTGAACATTTTCAAAATATAAAAAAGATATTTATTTTATAACAGCACTAGTACGCAGTACACAAAACTTATATAAAGTAACAAGCAGACAACTAATGATTTTTACAGAGTAAATGCGTACTATGTAATTCTTGACAAATTAGTTATAAAGTTAAAAGAAAGATTTTCGAATAATAGTTTACAAATAGATGTATTTATTGATAATTTTTTTCGACTAAAATTTATTATTATCAAGTAAATTTTTAGTTTTCAGTTTTATGATAATTTAAGTCATTAATACATTTTAACTGTCTTAAGAAATTGTTGGATTTATCGAAATTCAATATTCAGTCAGAAACGAATGTAGCAAAAAACAGTATTTTACAATCAGGTTTGGGAATTAAATAAAGTATGAAACAATCAAACAAAATATTTTTAAAAGTGTGTTTCACAACATACAAAAATTGCTATATAGCCATATCAATACAAATTATACAAATTAACTCGGCTAATACTTTTCTAACACATATGTCTTTTTATAAATGATATAACTGATGTTATTTCTTATTATAAAATTATATTATTAGCCAATAATCCAAAAATTAAAAAAAAATATTAGTTTCTGAAACGATACAGTTGAACTAGAGTTAGATTTGAAAAATATATATAAATGATGTCCACAAAATGCTATGTTCTTAAATTAAATAAAAAGTTTCTATGTTACATTTTCTTTTAAAGTACTGCCTATTCAATTTAATTATTCTTTGGGTAAAAATGTAAATTTATTAAGAATATCTTAAGTTAACGATCTTGGAATAAAATTTAACTACACATTTTCTTTCAATTACCATATTTTTTTATTAGGAATAAAGTGTCTGCAAATTCAGATTTTTTAAAACGTACCTGTCGACATTTAAGAGATGATTCTGCACTAAAAATATTATATTACTCATTAATCCGTTCACATTTTGATTACTCTCTCCTAAACTGGCATCTATATTAATTTTAATAACACAAATCCAAGATAACTTTATTTGACTTTTATGTTATCAATGTTTTGTCTATAGAGTACCTGGTTCAAAGATTTTTACCTGTGAGAGTAGGTATTCGTGTACTATGTTAATCACCACATTTTTCTGTAGGTCATTGTTGACTTCACTGTTGAATAAGGTCATATTTTTTTTAGTTATATTTTACCATTGTTGAATCACCTAATTTCTTGCGAGGTTAATCATTGCATTTTATACAATTTAACTGTACTTAAGACATATTGTAATGAACCAGGTATTTTTAAAGTTTTAACGTTCCTTGATCCCAATTTCAATAAGTAACAATTTAATGACTTTTGTTCCTCAAAAAAAAAAAATATTTTCAAAAATACTACTGTAACGATTGTTACATCATTACCTTATATTTTATAAACATAATATATACAATGTGTACATATTATATACACATTTATATTAATATTATATTGCTTATACATATAACATGTACAATACGCTGACTAGATATTAAGTCCCTCTTGTTTTGATCCACAATTACTAATGTAAGACTACGGTCAAATATCAATATGTAAGAGAAGGGTAATTCTCCAAGATATTATCATATACACCTAAACTCCGAGACAGACCCACATTTTGATAATCTGGTTCGTAAGTATTAATAAAGTTTTATGTAATAATAATTATTTGGATCAATCTATATTTATTTGTAATATTAAATTCCTAAATACCATTTATGCTCCCGAGCTACGGTTAAAATATATTCAAAAGAAACTAACTTCTTCATTGAATATCCTATATTTAACTGGTCTTCCCCGACCACGTTACATTACATAACAAAAAAAATGACTACGTTAAAAATGTTTAACAATATAATTTACAAGTTTTAAATGCTGTTAAAAGTAATAATTATTTAAACTAGAAAATGCAAACGTTATATATAAATTAATTAAAAGTTAAAAAAGTAATGATTGAAATTTTTAAACGTAATTTAAACTGAAAACAGTAAACAAAAATTATTAAATACCATAAAACAAAAAAATAAACTAAAATGTTTTTATATGATTTAAGTTGACTGTAATTTCGGGGAGGAGGGGTAGAGGGCCACTTGCTCTATTTATACGCCACTGCTCCAGTCTAATAATGAAAATCCGATATTGAAATACATGGTAAAAAAAGAAATCGTATAAAGCTGTTTGTTATCCGAAACACGTATATAATAGTGTACAAAAAAATGTATTTATATATATATATATATATAATATTTTTAATTTTCAAATTAATAACAAAAAAAATTATCTAAATATTTCTCAACACTGCTTGATACTGTTCGCTTGTTCCTTTCCTTGTATAATATATATTTTAATTTTTGTGGTGAAAAAACTACAAAAATAATTATCGAAATAGGTAATCAAAGATTTTAAAATTGTTCATGAATAGTCTTTTAATTTTAAATTTTGATTTATTAAAGAAAGGTTCAAGATTACAAACATTGTATATCAGTAATTGGATCGAAATAGATATGAAGTGTAAAAAATTGATATTATTAACAATGAAAATGAATAATGATAAGCACAGAATTTAAAATTTACTAAATCAAAAGTTGTAAACTTAAAAATATTTTGAAAGTAAGTAGGTAATGATATAATCATTATTTAACTAATTTTATTAGACAGCTATAGTGGATTACATATTTACATCATTAATGGATCTATATTGTTCTACAATTTTAAACCCATTGATTAAAATAATTAATAATTTTACGTTTGTTTTTATTTTATTAAAATATAAATGATAAATTTTCAAGTTTCAAATGAAAAAATTGATATTTTTGAATTGCTGTAAGAAATACTAACGAGAAAACAATTGATGAAATTATCAAGCCAGAGTTGTAAATTAAATATAATTCTCACATTTTTATAGTTTTGACAATATTATCTAATATAAGTATTAAAAATAATAATATAAATATTTTTTAATGTTATACAAATTATAGATGTTTTTAATGAAAAACTATAAAAAAATAATATATCTTTATAATTTATATTTTATGGGAAATAATTAGATATTAATCATTATTTTATTTTTTATTATAGACAATGTATGATTTCTACACAATTTATCGGTTATAATAAATTATATAAGAACAAATAGTAAATAAATTTTGTTCATGTTTCTTTTTTATATTTAGTGAAGTTTAACATTGATTTCTCTAATTACAACATTTATACCAAAATGAATCTAAATACATCGTTAATTAAAATATATACTATAAACTTAGTTCTTATGGTTATCTAAATAATTAATTACTTACTAGTTACAATGTATTATTATATTTATCATATAATAGATAATTATATTAAAATAACAGTTTATACAGATTTAATTAAAAATTATCAAAATGAAATAATTATTTGTATGTTGTTTTGTTTTGTAATGGCTTTAATTCATGTAAAAATAATGTGGGCAAGTGGGTACCGCCCTGCTGTTGAGTATGTGTTGTGTGGATCAGTATAATGGATTAGTTCAATTTGAATTTAATGATGATTTAAATTGAATGATATATTCAATACGAAAAGCGATTCTGGGCGAAAACGGTCTGTCAATTTACATAACTAAGTGTATTCTATATTATTGATATTAAAATAATTCATCTTATTAATACAGTATAAAGCGACACATAGTGGGAAAATTTCTGAATTTTATTTTATTTTATTTTTTTTTTTTTTAATAACAATTCAAAGATTAAGTACCTTTTTTAATGTTTAATTTATTTTATTTAAAAATATCTAAACGGCTTTGTTCAGTAGCACGTTAACTAATAGCCAGTATAACGTAGACTGACCGATAAGCGACTAGGTGCGACAGAGCCAATCTGTATTGCCTTTGTCGTAATTATAATAACAATACAATAAATTTAGTACAATGAATATGACTTGAACATATCACCCAGCATTTTATGCTCACGTAAAATCATTTAAACACAAATACAATATATAATATTTAACATTATAATTCATACATATCACACAAGAGACCAAAAAAACTATAAATATATATATTTTTTTTAATTCATTATCTATAATGGGAAGGCAATGAACATAACAAATGGGCTGCACGTTTAAATTCTTCCTTATTGGTTTGGATTACTCCATCACTTTCTGGGTATACTTCTAGGACTCTACCGATCATCTACTGTAGGGATGGTAAATTGACTTCCTTAATCAAGACCAAAGCTTTCGGTTTAACAGGTGGACCTTTCAACTTAAACTATTTTGAGCGACCTTGGAGCTGACTTAAATATTTACTGCTCCACTGCGATCATATTTCTTGAGTCAACTAGACAGTTCGTTGTCAACGCCTAATATAAAATATATATAATATAAAATAATACTTATGGCTAATAACCTCAGATGTTGAAGCCTATTTTCCTTTCCAATAAAAAATAATAATAATAATAATAATAATAATAATAATAAAATAATACGTAATATATTTATTCAATCTTAATAAACAATAAAAAGAAAGGTAAAGAAAATAATTTATATAAATAAATAAATAAAATCCAACCCTAAAACGCTCATATTAAAATCCTTACCCATAAATTAAAATAATAACAGGAATTAAATTAATTTCATAAAAAATAAAATCCAAAATAAAATTATTTCTAAAAAGAAAAATAAAAAAATAATAAAAAAAACACATATTAATAAATTGAAATAAATTGAATAATTTTTTTTCAAATTAAAACTAGAAATATAAACCAATCTTATAATTCAAATGCTTAATATAAATATTAAATTAGAAAATATATCTTTACCAAATAAGTAACAAACATTTAAAAAATAATTGAATATTGGAATCCTAAAATAAATAAATAAAAATTAAAATATGGGATAATCATCGTCTTTTAACGATTAAGCTAAAAAAAAAAATTATACAAAAAATAACTAATATTAAAATTATTACATTGTAAATAGTCATTACCATGTATACGAACTATTAAAATTAAAATTGTTAAACCTAATACTCTCTCACTAATACAAAAAATAAAAAAAAACTAATAATAAAATATATCATTTAATTAATATTATCCAATTTATTAAAAATAATAAAGATAAAATTAATAATATAAAATAAAACTCCAGAAAATAATATAAATAATAAAATTAAAATAAATAAATTTACCATTTTATTAGTTTAAAAAAAAAACATTGATATTGTAAATCAAAATTATAAATTATTAAAATAAATCAGTATAAATATATATAAATATTATCATTAATTTTCAAAATTAATATTTTACTTAAAATATATACTGAATTTTAAAATTTATTTTATTAATTAATCTAATAATCTAATAGTAATTATATTAACAATAATAAAATCTCCCATTAGGTCATATTTGATTATTTTAATTCAAACAATAACATTAACCATAATAATTAATTTAATCAATTAAACAGCATGAATTTTATTTATAATTTTTATTTTATATATTGCAGGACTAATAAATATATTTTTATATATTTTAAGAATTGCTTTTAATGAATTAAATATTAACAAAAATTATAAAAATATAATTTATAAATCCATTATTATTTGAATAATACTGTTTTTTTAAACATCATTTACTAAAAAAAAATATAAATTATGAAAATAAATTTATTACAATTATTACAAATCTTTTATCAGCAATCCTATATTTAGGAGAATCAATTGTTATTTGAATTTAGGGAGGATTTTTAATTAATAATGCTACACTAACAATATTTCTCTTAATTCACTTTATTTTACCTTTTATTATTATTGTATTTACTTTTATTCATTTATTCTTTTTATATTTAACAGGATCTAATAATCCTTTAGGTATTAATAGAAATTTTGATGAAATTTTGCCTTCTCCTTATTTTTTAATTAAAAATTTAATCGGATTAATTATATTTTTATGAATATTTATTATTTTAACTCTAATTTTCCCTTATTTATTAAATGATCATAACAATTTTGAAATAACAAATTCAATAATTATCCCTAACAATATTCAACCAGAATGATATTTCTTATTTTCATATTCTATCTTATGAGCAATCCCTAATAAATTAGGAAAAGTTATTGATTTAATAATATCAATTTTAATTATATTAATATTATCTATATTAAATAATAAAAAAATTTTAAGAAATAAATTTTATCCTTTTAACAAAGTTTTATTCTGAATATTTATTATAACATTTCTTATACCGATTTGAATTGAAATACAACCAGTATAATTCATTTCAATAAGCCAAATATTTACTATAATTTATTTTTCATAATTTATAATTAATTTTTATCTAATAAAAATATAAGATAAATTATTAAATCAATAAAAACTCAATTAATTAATTTATCTAAAATATTTATTTTGAAAATAAAAAATAGAATTTAATTCTATTAACTTAATACTAGAATTAATGATATAAATGAAATAATTTAACAGGAAAATTAAATAAAAATAAAAATAATGATAAAGGTAAAATTAATTTTCAAAATTAATATACTAATTCATCATAACGAAAACGTGGTAAAAATCTATGTAATTAAATAACTAAAATATAAATATCAAAATAAAAATATTCAAATAAAATTTATTTATTATTAATCCAAAATATATTTCACATAATAATATCCGTATAAATAATATTCTTATATACTCAGATATAAAAATAAAAATAAATGATAAACCTCTAAATTCGATATTAAAACCAGATACTAATTCTGATTCTTCTAAAAAAATTCAAAGGAGAACGATTTATTTCTGCTAAAAATCTAATTAACAATAAAATAAATATTAGAAAAAGAAAAGAAAAAATTTAAAATTTATTTGATAATTATAAAAATCATTTAAATTAAACCCATTAATTAAAACCTACCTCTCATGGAAGACTGGTATACAAAATGGAGGCTAAAAATTCATACACACTACGTTTACCCCCAGACTTTTACCTTGTTCTACTGTTTCCATCTATGGAACCTAAATTCTTAACTCACAAACTGTCAAATATCTTGGTCTAACCCTTGATCGTAGGCTAACTGGGGTCAGCATACTAAATCTAAGCGTCTAAATCTAAACTCTCATTTTCGTTTGCTCAAAACATTCATTAACAATAGCATACACACTAACTTAAACAAAAAACTACTTATCTATAAATCCCTAATCAAGCCAGTTTGGATATATGGTATTCGGTTATGGGGTAATGCTAAAAAATCGAACCTAAATAAAATACAAACCTTCCAAAACAAAGCCTTCAGGAAACTACTCAATGCTCCACCTTACGTCTCGAACAGCACTATTCATACTAAATTAAAAATGAAAACAGTCTATGAAGAAGCAATAACACATTATAAACGCTTTCATAACCGTCTGTTCTCCAACAATAATCCATTAATACGTAATCTCGCATTCCCTACCATCCCTGACAATCCACTTAGACGCCTCAAACGTAGCTGGTGCCGTGACCTTCTTGATCCCCCCATACAAATACAAATTAAAAAAAATAAAATCTCTAAAGAAAACTAAAAAATAGTTAATCATTAGTGGATAGCTTTTCACATCTCGTGTGTCATGTAAATATACATGTTTATGACAGTTCTCCATTTTTTTTAGATGTCTTAATGTATAATATGTATGTGCATTTTCTACCTTCTACCACATATACTTATTGTGCCTCTTAGGTAAAGATTGTATATATTAAATAAAGAAAAAAAACCATCATTGGACGTTAATCATAATTTATAATAATCTTTTTCACCTCAATAATTGTATTAATGTAATATTGATTATTTATTATTAAATTGATAAAACAATAATTATTATAAAATGTATGTACCTATACCGTAACTTGTTTACCATTATTTATTTAGTCGAGAACTTGTCCAACTACATTATAATTTTTTTAATACCATAAAATTTACACAAAAACAATGAATTTACAGTTATGAAGAAATTAAAAATGGTTTATACATTAATATTTAACTACACAAAAAATATACTTATTTACTAATATATTACATATGTATTATACAAGAGTTTGTTTTTTAGTTTATGAAAGTAAACAATTTATATATGTTACAAAACTATTAATAGTTTCACATAAAAAAAGATCAAAATTATACTTAATTTACTAATTTCATACATCTATTTATAGGAGCATGTAGAATGTAATTTATAAACTGAAATGGCACATAAAAAGTATTTGATTGTCTAGTGCTACGACTAGGAATATTGAAATTTAATTTGGTTAGCAGATTAGGGCAATGAAATATTTTACTAAGTAGGTAATTTAAAAATAAATCAAAGATCTGATCTTATTCGTTTTGTTTCTAATGATTCGAGGTTTAAAAACGTCAACAATGGCTGGTAAGAGGAATGAGGTTATCGTATAACATTACATCTAAATAATAATGTTCTTAAAAACCGATTTTGTATTGATTCTATACCTTGTATTGGAACCTACCGTATTTTGTGACCAATATATAGAGATAGTCAAGAATTGAAGGTACATATGCGCAGTATAATGTTTTTAAAACAACTGGATTTTTAAAATCTTTGCAGCTTCTGGTTATAAAACTTAACATGAATGATGCTTTGCTTTGTACATGTGCGCAATGAGTAGGTATTGAAAATGAACGACATGTCAAAATAAAATACCTAAAACCTTATTTTGGTAGACACAACTGAGTTCCAGATCATTCAAATAGTAATTATGAAGGTATGTGGATCACTTTTTCAAAAAAGTCATTACTTTACAATTGAGGATATATGATATATATATAATTATTAAATTTTGACCACAACATTTTATTGTTCCGAATATCTAATATAAACCAAAGGTTTTTGCCAATCGAATGTTAAAAACATGGATCTTATCGTCCGGAATGTTCATCATAATACAACATTATTCTACTGATGTAGAATAAATAATAATATTTCATTTGGACGGCGGTTGACAAATATATATTACGTGGGTTTGCATTAATTTTAATTGAGTTATCTGAAACAATATACATGTAATACCCAAACAAAAATTTTAAAAAAGTTATATTATCCTTGTAACGTATATATTAATTATTATTGTACTAATAAAACAATTATAAATTATTGTCAAACTGAAGATTGGTGTTTTTGATGATATTGTCAACTTAAGCTGTTTATTTGAGTGGTTCTCTGTTTGTGTAAAATAGATTAAGATGAATTATACATTTTAGTAGGTAGCTTTTCGATCGAATATGATATATTATTATCGAATATAATTTATGCATGAAATAAAGGTTTAAATAATAAATTATTGTCATGTAATTAAATACCTATCATATACAACAAAGTATTTTACCCTATAATTTTAAATTCTAATATTCATATCATATGATAACGTCATAATATAATATTAATATGAAACTGCAACATTTCTATAATTAGTACAATATTAGTTTTTTCAAGACTGGCCAATATATTAATATTTTTACTAGTAAAGTTAACCAAAAAAATTTAAACATAATTTAAAGTTAATAGTTAATTTTCATTGATTTTAAGTAGTTGTAGAAATTGCTAGTTTAATAAATAAAATGTGAGAAAACGAGTACTGCTCTTCTGTACATTAGGTGTTTAGAAGGGACTACTATAATGGATGTGTTAAATTTAAATTCAATTAAAATCATTGTGTACAAAAGAATTACACTGTACAAAACCATTCTTATCAAATTAAAAATATTGTCAAGTAAATACCGCTCTGTTGTACATTGGAGTATACCATCAAGTGGTCCACTTTCGTGGATGTGTTAAATTTGTATTCAATGATATAAATCATTGTATACGAAAAACAATTCTGAGCGAAAACGGTCTTTCAGCTTACATAACTAAGGGTATTTTAAGATATTATCATTATTAAAATAATTAATTTTACTATTATTAATACAGAAAGTTGAATTATTTTTTGTAGAAAACATTGCATTTGAAAATTTAATTGAGTGTATAAAATATAATAATATACTTTAAAAGTTTCAAGCATACATGACTAATATTTTTAAAATATTCCTAAATAAATAACACGGAAAACCTTGTTTTACATCTTCAATCTTTAATTATAAAAACTGAATATTTTATAAATTTTTAACTATAAAAAAATTTACAAATGTTCATTTATAAATTTCGGTCAAAAGAAAAGTTTTAATGCTTATAAAAAAAATTAGTACCTATGTACTTTTATTATATTTTTAATATACTAGTTAACAACTTATAAAGAATCTTGTATTAATTTTTCAAGAAATTTTACCCAACAACATTTTTTTTTATAGATATTAAAAGAAAAAAAATTAGAAAAAAAACCAAAAATTTCTTAATCCTACTTGTCGGCGAGAAAGAAAAAAAACTAATGTTTACTTTATATTAGTAAACGTCGTCAATCGGATTCTAGAACAGACCTAATGTTTTTATAGTGCTATCGTCTAGAATAGGAACGCACAGTGGGTTATTGTCCTCGTTTGATATGGTTTTCAATAACCTCTGGTCGTTAGATATCCATTTGCATAATTTAAAACCGACCGTTATTAAAATACTGATGACATTGTTGTGTAGTTTTTCGACGACCGTATATCGTTGGCACCGCCAAGATAGTCGTCCATTTAGTGATTAAGTCATTAGTGATGACTTTATGCGCATCCCTAAATACATTTTGCATTTCTTTTGCTAATTTTTTTAAATATGCAGTTGCTAAATATGATGCCAGAGCGTGGTTCCACATGTAACTGTTTTTAATTTGAATTTGGTGATCGGCTCGTCAGGCTGTGAGTGCCTCAGTATTCGTTGAAAATTACTATCGGCATCCGACATCCAAATTTGACTATACATTTTCTCTATTTCGGACTACATAACGTATTTGTACGAACGGAAACGTTCAATAATGCAAACTAATTCGTTTTTAATGTTTGGCCCTTTTAACAACAAATTATTTAAACTTTTTCCAGAATCTGTCGCACACGACGCGTAATTTTGTGGTAGCGCTGCTGTCAAGGAGGGCCGCGTGATGAGGTATATAATATGATTTTCCTTCATCTTCATCTAGAATTACACTTTCCATATGACCGAGGTTTGCGTATTCTTCCATAAAATCAACGTATTTTTATTTTAATTAGGGATTTGATCGGAATAGGTTTTCTAAAGACGCGTTTCAAGTATCGCGACATGCCTAATATGTTGATGTTTCACGTAACGGTAATCGAACAACAAACCTACCTTCTTCATTTCTTTTTTCTAATTTATCAAAATGTTAATGCATATTTTTTCATCTGCGCTATAAACATTTTTATTTGATAATTCTTCTAATTTCCTAAACTTGGTAATTTCATCGCTTATGTCAAAGTAGCTTGACATACCGATGCCTTGTTGAGAAAGAAAAAATGTACTATAGACTTATTTACGTCCCTCATAGGACCAGCAACTACCCAACCTAATACCGTTTCTTGAAACATCAGGCTATTTATAATTGGTTTGTACTGACCTGTGTGTAAAATATCATAAAATATTTCGGCACCTAGCAAAATATCTGTTTTGCCTGGTTGGGCTTATGATGGGTCGGCAAAGTGTATGTGTTGTGAGATATCCCAATTTGACGTATTTATTTTTTCAGTTTGTAGATACGTTGTGATTTTTGGTACTCTTTAAAAATTAAATAAATGCTGATTTTCCATTGATAGTGATTGTATTTTTGTTACAGAATACGCGTAATGAATTTTTGATTTATTGACACCGGTTATTATACAATTAATGTTTTTTTCGTATTAGATCAACTCTGTTTGATAATTTATTTTTTCTTTTAATATTCATTAAAATTTGAAGTTTAGTCATAAAAAAAAATTGTACCAATGTATTTTTATTATATTATTGATCTGCTATTTTAAACAATTTATAAAGGATTTTGTATTAATTTTTCAAGACATTTTTCATAATAAATTTATTTTTATCGATATTAAAAGAAAAAAATATTGAAAAAAAACCAAAAATTTCTTGGGGCTATAATTAGCTCAAAAATTTTCAAACTATTTTTAAATTTTTTTGGTGTTTAGAAAATGGTAATCTAAACATTTGGTTAAATTTTCAAATGTCTACAGTAATTCCTTTTTGAATTATGTCAAAATAAGAAAATCGTTCCCAGAAAAAACAAATGAATATTCACTATAGGCAGTTTAAAACGCTCATAAAATATTACATTGACTTTTCGATAAATATTTTTTTTTTTTTTATAAATGTAGAAAAACTTATAGAAAATATTTTGGTTAATTTTCAAATCTTAAATTTAAATAGAAAAATTTTTATTATTTTCTTAATTAAAAAAACTGCATATTTTCGTAATTTTTACTTATTTTGTCGAAATTTTAATTTTAAACATCTATAAAAAACTATTGGATACTTACGCATAACTATTTTATTAATTTTCACTTACGGCAAGTTATTAAGAACCTTGTATTAAATTTTCAAGATTTTGACCGATTGACAATATGTTTATTGATAATAATAAAAAAAAAAAGTAAAAATAACGAGAAAAATAATTATGCCTATAAATAGCTCAAAAAAAAAAAAAATCAAAATATATTGAACATTTTATTGTGTATGGAAATTGTTTATATAAATATTTTGTGAACATTTCAAATATCTACCGTAATTACTTTTGGTGTTCCATCAAAAAACAAAATCGATTTAGTCGAAATTTGGCTTCGCGTAAAAAATTCCATTTTTCCCTTAATTTTCTTGTTGTTTTTCCCGATGGGTTTGAAAACTATGAAAAATTTTTTACTTTAGATCATCCAAAGTATCAACTTGATATATTTTCCTACTGGAAAAGATGCTGATGAAGAAAATCGGAGAACTTTTACTGCCCTTAAACTTATCAAAATTATTTAAAACGATACTAATATGTACATAGGAAAATAAACTATCGTATAAAAAGTGCTTTAGTCATCTATAAATTATAACGTACGGGAAGCAACACATTTACGAAAAAAATATTCTTTATCATGATAAATGTATTATTATACATGATTTATTACAAGTAATTAGGTTAGAAATATAAATCGAGTCGTGTTGTATAACAGTGTTGTATGCTTTATGTATCGGTTAAAATATTTAAACAAACATGAGCTTTAATTAAAAAATAGGTTGCAACATGTGAGCTAGGAGTGAGCGCGCTGCAAGGTAGTACATTAGAAATGCATATATAAAAAAAACAATATATAATATATAAATTTACAGTTGCATGTTATGATGGTTTTATATAACATGCATATTATAAATGACATAGTAATACAAATTATAGGGCGAAGGACTTTGTAGTCCTTTACGGAGTATATATTTAACTGGGTTTTGATTTGCGTGATAATAAATTATTATTTTAAGTCATTAAACCTCATATATACTTTATATTAATAATAGGTATTTAATGAAAAAGTCACCTACAAGTCACCTTAGTCCATTTCACACAAATGACGGATCACTCAAACGGACAGCTAAAGTAAACAATATCACAAGAACCAATCTTGAGTAAGTATTTTATATTTAGTGTCTGATTATAAGTTATTATCTTACTATGGTTAAGATAATAATAATTGTATATGAGATAAGAATAACATAATTTTCTTTAAATATTTGTTTTAGTATCGCATCTTTATAATTTAAGATAATTCAATTAAAAAAGTAACACAAATTTACAAATATATTTATTCCTTAACAGACGTCCAAAATTAATATTATATTAATATTTGTTCTACAACAGTTAAATAATATAACATTATGGTGGATATTCAGGACGAGGAGAATAATGTTTTCAACATTCGGTTGGCAAAACTTACAGGATTTTATCAATTATTGGATCCCCGAACAATAAAATATCGTGATCAAAATATTTACCATATTGTCATGGCATTTTGTGTGCTGATATTGTTTAGCATTTTAATGATTTTTGTCTTTAGCTGTGTGTACTGTTGGACGGACAATTTGCCTCTAAGCTTAGATTATTTTTGGAAAACTGAAATCACGGTGTTCACAATTTACAAGATGTGGATCATCGTGCACCACTCGGACGATATATGGAATTGTTTGTCAATCACTCGGTTCGGTTTTACATCATTGAGTTTTAGGAACAAACATATACTCGACCGTTGGCGAAAACGTTCGATGAGGTTCACGAACATTTATTCCATCATGTATTTATTATCGTTGATTATTTATGTGATTTATACCTTGGCATTCAGTAAAGCCTTTGTACCGATCAAAAACCATGACGGTGCATTTCAGTATTATCGAGCGAGCATTGTAAATTATTATTTAATCGTATCTGACGAAACGTACAACGCACACTATTATTCGATTTTTGTCTTTGAGACATTCACCATCATTCTAATGACAATATTATTGATCATATACGACAATCTCGTGATAACGCTGTGCTTAGCAATATGCTGTCAGATGCAAATGGTTTGCATTGCGTTCGAATCGGTCGGGCATAAATCGCTCCACGACCATCATTCACCAAATGGAGGTGAGTACGATTTTTGAGGCACCTGTCATGTACGTTGTATAGTATACATGTGTATACGTATTGTTTACAAAAATGTATAAATACATATTAGTATCTAATTTTTTAGATCATTTAGTATTACTTCTTAAAGATTGATTTTTCAAATTTTCGGTCATAAAATAAACTTATGTCCTACCTACATTTTTTTAGCTAGGTCTACTCGTAATTATTGCTCTACTGTATAGTCTCTGCAACTTCTTAAACATAAAATTCCATTGAAAGCTGTTCGAAATGACTTTTTTTTATGTTTTCTTTGTTATGATTGCAATATATTTCAGTGTTCCACACACTACTTATGCAATTACATTCCTATTTTAGATATCATTTTCTCGGCTCTCTTGAATCACATAATATTAATCTTGATTTATGCTTTTAATAAAACTATATAAGATCCTTCACTTTAATATTGATTATTCTGAATTTTTAGGTCGTTTGTCATTTTTAGCCCCAAAACGTATCATTAGATCGAATATTACTTTAATACATTCTGTATGCACATTCACAAATAATACACTAGGTACGGGATGAACTCCCTGATTTACTACAATATGCTTAATAAATATAACATAGAGCTTTTCTCTGATCATTTATTTTCTTGTTGTAAGCAACATTGAAATTATATTCTTCATACGGCATATTGTAACAAATTATAACCATTAGATTCTACTCCTCTACATTAAGGATAATCCTCTCGTTGTACTATTAATTTCTTATATTTTTCTAGTTAAATTTTTAAATTAATCCATCATTTGTTTTTATTTAACACTTTATGTATACAAATATTGTCTAAGCAATTCCTACAGAATTAATAACGTAAAACTTCGTGTACAATTAATATTTTTTAACTCGTTTAATATAAAAAAAATATAATAAATTGAAGGTAATTGTGGGTTTAGTTTAAATTTGAAACTTAAAAGTTACTTTCATTATGACTCGTTGTATAAAAATGTATATAAATTTGAATATCTGTACATTGTTTTGATCTCAATTAGAAAAGTGTATTAAACACTTCGATATTAGACACATTATTTAGGATTTGCTATAAATGTTTTAAACAATATAACAAATTATTACAATTATATTTTATAAACAATATTTTATATAAAATAAAATATATTTCAAATCTAAGGTGCTTTGATTGAGAAAGAAAATTAACTTGACGTAACTATAAAACCAATTAACTGGCTAGTTACTATACTTGTTACACATTACAAAAAAAAATTAACACATAAAATTTAAAGTATAAAATTTAAGTAAAATTAAGAAAAAAAAATATCATGATTATGTAAATCAGTTTAATATAACTTAACTGTTTAAAACTAAAATTATGCTTCTTTTTTCTTTTTTAATTTAATTATATCACGTGAGTTATTATTATTGTTTTATTCCATACATTGAATGAAGGCAGCACTGTATAAAGTTAATTAATAGCTGGCAACTCATATATAGATGGAGTATTGGTATAAAAAAAAAATACCAAAAATAGTACTACAATAGTTATGCTAAACATAATTTATGCATTTGGTTAAATGCCAATTGAATACTTTCGAAAATACTGAAATCGGTTTCTAAATGAAATTTATAAGACAATCATACGATTTTCATACGCTTATATATTTTAATAAACTTTATTTTTGGTTCTCTCAACTCGTCAATGGTTAGCTATGTATTATCAAAAGAAAATAAAAATAATGGCAATCAATATATTACTGAATTAAAAAATATTTTTGAACAGATTAAAGTAAAAATTAAAATTGTTTTCATATTGTGAAGTTTTTTATTGTTTTATAGTTCAAAAATTTAGGCTTTTTCTTTAGATAATTTCTATATTTTTAATAAATGGGCACAATTTTTTGTTGACTTGTAGATGACACAGAAGAAAAAACAATGATCTCCAACAAATACGATTTAATTTATGATGAATTAAAAACAATTATAATGGATCATCAAGCCGTTTTGAAGTAAGAGTTAATTTTTAAGTTATAACTGTTACCTCAAAAATGCTGAGAATAATCATAAAAATTTATCCAAATGCCAAATAAATTGTTTAGTCATTTTCATAAGCTAAATAACTTAACACGAACCTAACATTATTTTGTTTTCAGGATATATGAAAAATTTCTACATATATTTGGACGAATTATGTTGTTACACGTTTTTTTTTCATCATTATTGCTCATAATACTTCTCTCCATTAGTATAATGGTAAACAAATTACGTTAAACTTATATTTTATTATATGGTTATTATTTTATCAAGATAATATTATTTAATATTACACTTATACAATTATTTAAGTGAATGAGATTATTTTATACTTTAATTATTTTTCAATTATAATTTATAAATCTAAGAATTATTATTTGCTCTTCTATAATATTTTTTAAAAGTTATCAAATAAACAACAATTATTATATTTATGCATCTATTGGTGTCGAATTTAATCATTAAACCAAAAAATGCGCTTATATTATATGAGTGGCATTACCTTGCCATAGAAAGATTAATTTAGCTAGGACATTACCTGTACATAATATTTTCTTGATCTTAAATGTTTAATGCAAAACATATATAATATATAAAAAAATTTTAAAAAAGGAATGTTTTAATATTCTTAGATAAAAAAAGTAGGTAAAAAATATCGTTAAAATACTTGATTAATAGTTTCGGATTGTTCATTGTCCATATCCATACAAAATAATTACAATATTAAAGTAATTGAAGTTCACGTGAATTATTATTTGTAAATTAAGTTACAAATTAGTTAACTTATTTAAAGAAAAATAATTTCAGAGTTTCTCCAACGTGGATAGATTTATGGATTCGAAAGCTGTAATACAAAAACTTATGACCTCAATTCCTACATTCGTGGTTCAAATATTAATACAGTGTTATATATTTGACAATATACACAATCAAGTAATTAGAAATGGGGTTTTTTTTTTAGTTGGGTTATATATTTGTTGAACAGGTGTACTAAGAATAAATTAAGTATTGAAAACAATTTTTTATTTTTTCAATTGAACAGAGTTAAAATTTGTAAGGCTGGACAAGTAAATATATTTTTTTAATTCTTTAAGTTAATTTGATACAGATACTTTTTTTTTTTAATTTTAAAATTTACAAGTTAAATAGAAAATAAAAGTAGCTTAACTTAGTTAAAAATCAGTTACTTTTTTTTACATAAAATTAATAATTATATTTCTTTCAAAACAACCAAATAGCATAGTAATTTAATAAAGGTTTTACAGTTTTAAATAAATGTATTTAATATTTAAATTGCTATAAGTACTTATATACTTTAATACTTAAATCAATAATAAAATCCAACAAAATAAGTAAATTTTTTTTACGTGTTTGTTACTTCTGGTCTACGACCTAACTAAATTATAATAATCAAATTCATCATTAAAATAATATTAAATTTATTTAGTACAAATAAAATATGAAATATTATTAAATTCAATTGTAATTCTAAGAATGAATAAAAAAAAAAATAATAAGAAATAACTATTATTTAATTATGAATAATTACTAATAAAAATACAAACGTGTGTATGTCCATACACGTTTGGGCTACTGAGTAAATAGTTGTATTTTGCTTTTTTTGATGACAAGGTTACTCTTAAAACTTTACTTATCTGTTTATGTTGTATTATTATAATATATTCTGTGAATATGCAATATTATATCCATTATTATAAATTATTATTTATTACATATTTTATTTGTAAATAATATTTTATATTTCCGATTATTATATTCTTTTTGAAAACATAATTTTTACAAAATAGAATATATTTTAAATCTGTGGTTTTTGGAAGAAAATAAATTAACGTGACAATAAAATCAATTAACTCATAATTTACTTCATAACAAGAACAAATATTTTACTCGTTAAGTTAAAACTCTTAATCCAAACTCTTCTTATGATAACAAATACCTCATTCTATATCTCAAATCACACCTTTCATATCGATTTAAAAATAAATTCAGTAGAAGAAACCGCAAAATTCAAAACAACAAACGATCCAAACCATCCAAATCCCTAAATATCAGCCTTAAATTTTGATAACATTCCTAGAAATCCTCCTCGTAAGTTGAAATTAAATGGAGTCATGACTTAAAATCAAAAACACAAATTATATGAAATAATATATTATTTTTAATGCAAATATAAAAATTTGAATTATTTCTTCACAATTTTTGTAGTCATTATACATTGTATTATTTAAAATTCTGTTAATTCTTCACGCTTGGAAAAAACTATAAATAAACGCTGTACATTAATAATTACCGGATTCAACGAATATACTATATAATTATATACTATAGTCGCAGATTTCAAAACTCTCCAGAATATTATTTTAATTTTTAATTTTGATTTATTAAAGAAAGATTCATTAATATTCGCATTGTACAGCAGTAATTGGACCGAAATGGATATGAAGTGTAAAAAATTAATATTATTGACAATGAAAATGAATAATGCTAACCAAAAAAAGTTAAAATTTACTAGAACGAAAATTGTAAATTTAGAGATGTTTTTTAAGGTAAGTAAGTACTAATATAATTATTATTTAATTAATACTATTATACATTTATTTCAAATGCATTTGTGGAGCTAGTATCTACAATCATAATCCCTACTCAGCAATATCCAACTAATTGGTTAATATAATTTAAACTTTTACGTATGCTTTGAATTTAAAAGAAAATAGTATAAATACTTGGAAAAATGAATTATGTTTAAAAAATTATAATTCAATGTATAATGTGGTATTTCAAGTTTCTATTATTAATTTATTCTAAATACGACAACAACAAAAAAAATATTTTATTAAATTTCGTTTTGAACACTAACTTACAAAAAAAAATATTTTAGAAATATATTTTTAATATATTTTAATTGATGTAAGAAAAACTTATGATAAGCACCAGATTAAATTTAATTGTCAACCCTAATTTACGAAATAAATATAATCTGCACTTTTTTATGATTTTGAAAAAATTATATACATAATATTTAAAAAATTATAAATATCAAATTTTTATGGTCCTTTCTGAATTTAATTGAAAAAAAAATGTATCGTTTTTATAAAAATTAATTATTAATTTTATATATTTTGTTTTTTATTACAGACAATGGGTGATTGCTACACAGTTATATCGGTTTTAATAAATTATATAAAAACAAAGGATTAAATTATTTTTGTTTTTTTAAATTTATTTTATATAATAGTTATTTAAATTAAACAGTCATAACATATAACATATTATTATTATGGTAAACTTTTTAATTTAAAATTTAATTTTATATGCAATGTATAGTTTACCATGAATCGAAATTGAACTATGCCTAGCTTATTAAACTTAAAGAACAAATATTCATAAAAAATCGGTAAAAATGAGTGCTTTAAAATTATAGCTGGAGACTTCAATATCAATGTTAATTACTGTTTAATGATCGAAATAAAAACTTTTATTGAAAAAACGAATATTCATCCTTATTAAGACAATTCATGTACGTTTTTGAAATAAAAGAATCGACTAGATATTCATTTGTATCTTGCATAGATCACAATTTAGTAAAAGTAGATTTATTGAATTGTATTTTACATGTAATAACTCTGGTGATCCTTGTTGAAGATTATCCTACGATTTTAGTATTTACAAGTAATCTTTAAAAAGATCACTTTAGATCTCCAAATCCGTATAAAATCAATAAACTTGACCTAGAACCTTTTTTGAAATCTGAAAATTGAATCCAAATTATGAAGAACATAAATGCTAACATAATATTAAATTTATTTACTTATCTTTTTAAATATTAAAATAAAAGTTTTGCAAGAAATAGCTAATAATATCCATAAAACTAAAAATAATAAAATGTTGGGCAACGACAGGAAAATAAATGGAATTAGAAAAAGTATCATATGAAATTCATAGACATCCAAATTTTGTTCAGGTCAAAAATTATTATTTGAAGTATTATATAGGAATCTTACAACTAAAACGTTGAACGATACTATAACATAGTTTCACATGCATACATTTAAAGATACCAAGGGTATTAATCAAATAGTATTAAAACTAACAGATGAATTTTCAAAAAAAAAAAACCTAAATAAAATAAAATTAAAAAAACGATTTCAAAAATATATCTAAAAATAAATAAACAACAAATTAAAATAAATCGCTAATAATTTATGTACATATTCTCTAATATTGCAACAAACTTAATAAGGAGAAAAATTAGAATAAAAATTAATGTAAAATATAATTATTGAACTTTGAAATAGAGGTAATGAAAATAATCGAAATATTATTTAAGATTTTGGCAAAAATGTAACTCTTTAGTTGACAATAATATTAATTATAAGGCTATTATTCTATTTTACATAAATACGAGTCTCCCGCCTTAGATGGTACACAGGCAAAACTGTTCAAATATAATGTATTTTTTTTATTGGATCATTTAAAACATATTTTTAACCTTCGGTCCATTTCTCATTTTGGGTTAGATAAATAAACAATTTCTGTTAACTGTTAAGTATCAAACCGATTGGATTTATTCATTGAGAATAATTTACATTTAATTTATTACAGGTATTGGTAAAAAAAATATTTAAATATATATATATATGTATACTAACTGTCCCAGCATTGTTGCCTAAGCCAAATATTAAGTTAAGATTAACCTGAAGTGATTTACATGCATTTAAACCACCTAGGTAGGCAATCCACTACATTAGATCACGAACAATATGTGAGAAGTAAATTATCAAGTAAGCAATCCACCTGCAGTGGATTGCGGACCCCATGAAGTGCGTAAGTGAGTGAAATCAGAATTAGACGTGAAAAACATTGCGACGGTTGCCCGTGCCAGAGATTTGGTTTCTTCAATAAATTTATTTACAAAAATATGTATATGATAATGTATTCTTACTAATTATAATAGTTAAAAATATGTAACCATTGACAACCTTATAAATAAACAGAGATTAGTGGTAAAGCAACCATTTATAAACAAATATTTCCATCGTAAATCTCAAAATTCCTATTTGAGCATCTTCCGGGATTGGGTTTTTCCAAAATTTTCTTTTGTAAAAACCATCATCTGGAAAGTACGAACAATTGAAAAAAAATTGAGCGAAATCGGTCCAGCCGTTCTTAATTGATGAAATTTGTTATACATTTTTGGCTCCATTTATATATACGTATAGATATATAGATATATATTTAGTTTCACATTAAATAATTTACTATACATAATAAAATAGTCACAAATTCTTTTTTTTTTTATAATATACATTATTTTTGTATTAGACTCTATAATATTTTAATATCGTACCTACTCATTTTTAAAGTAATATATTATGAGAATAATTAATGACGTATCTATACCTTTGATCTATGATTAGTGTTATTTTAGTTGAATAATTTATTAGGGCAATGATGTAACCTAGTTGAGACATTAAAAGGAAAATAAAGTATATCTTAGTATTAATTCTAAGAATTATTGTTTTCTGTAGTACATTTAGTTAGACAATACTTTTATATAAAAACTAAATCAACGAGGTAAATAAACCAAGACAACAGAATGTTTTTTTTTTTTATTATTTACAATTTATATTAAGGAATACAATAGTTATATTTGATTGGTAAGAAAAAAAAGACATGAGATTAACATGATCAGAGAACATATCTATTGGTATAACACTACAAATATAATATATACATAAGTTATAATAACACTCTAGTAAGATATCTGGATTCAAGTAGTTTTTTTTCTATACTGTTACATATTCAGCATTTATGTACGCCACCCGGCACACGTAGTATATAAGTATCATATCACAACCGGTGGGAACTGTCCATTAGTCATTAGTCAGTAGACAGTTTTTATGTTCATCATTACGATTTACACAGTTAATAATAAAGAACTATAAATTACATTTGTGTTATTATTCATATTAATAATCCACAAAAAATTGGCAATGAAGAAAACAGTAGTTAGAAAATTGAATAATTTTTCGTTATTTAAATCGTAAGCAATATTACCATTAGAAGTTTCGTGTTGTATTCATAATAATACAAAATGACAACTCAAAGTACAAACTTCAATCAAGTTATAGGCTCACCTGGAATCTTTGAAACAGGTATGAATATTACAATTTTTGAATCAAAATTAATACGTTTTTTCCTGAAAAATTCAATCGTAAATAATATTTAAATAAGAGACACATTGTTATATTGGTCAGCAAAGAAATTCATTAAATAGTATTTAGTTTATGTGTTCTTAGCATAAAAAATAACGTAGAGTATGATACTCTAATGAAAATGTTGAACAAATATTTTAGAGCTGTCGTTCGTATTTTGCGAATAGGCATACATTTTATCAAGCAAAAAAAGACAAGATGAATTTGTGTGCCAATAGAGTGCACGTGTCAAAAATCTTGCATCGAAATATGGATTTTTGTTGGAATTAATAATGTTAATTCGAGACATGTTTGTTGTCGGTATGGATTCGGGACCAATCCAAAATTGTCTTTTAGAAGAAGACGCGTCAAATGTTGGAGTAACTTATTCAAGTCTAATTGAAATTGCAACAACCAAAGAAGCAGCAATGAATGACATAGATGGTTGGAAAAAAGAAGAAAATGCAGATCTGAAGTACAAAAAAAAAAACAAATTAACCGGGTAAAGCCAAACGTAATTCAAATTCGTACAAGGAATCAAAATCGAAATACGAGATTTGTAGTCGTTCCAATCACGTCAAAAAAGACTGCAGGTACCAGGATTATAAATGCAACAGTTGTGGTGAAAAGGTCATTTATTTACTGTCTGCAAAAGAGTAAGAAAGATAAGAATAACACTAAAACACAAAATACATTCTTATCTAATAACGATAGTGATGACAAAATAGTTAAATATGATCTTTATGATACTTTTTTTTCTATAATTGATCAAAATTCTCAAAACAGAATTGTAAAACCGTTTACAGTAAATTAAATTGTAGAAAATAAAAATATAAATTTTGAAATTGACACAGGTTCACAGTACAGCAGAATTTCAAAAAGATTATATCAACTGTTTAGTCATATCAAATTAAAAAAAAAAAGATTGCAACGTGGTCGGGGAATCTTGTTACGATATTAGTTATCCAGGGAAGGATTTCTATTCCTTATGGATAAGTTTTCGTAGCTGGGGGTTAGAGCACTTGTGAATGAGGTGTTTATCAATAAAAGACACGTTTGGTTTTTATATCTAAAATAATTATTATATATTAAAAAGTACTTTACTGTTCTTTAAGATGGCTGTTATGTGTAAGTATCGGTGAATTCGCTGCTGTCGGTGGTGTCTGTCGAACTAACTATATTATACATGGTGTGTGTTGGCAATAGGCCTTACAATTATGCGTGTGAATTAATATTGTATCGGTCAGCAGTTAATTGTACATAATATAGAATTTATATATAATATACAAAGGTGTCATGTAATATATTTATAATATTGTTACATTACCCCGTTCCTTTTAAAAAAAGTTACAAAAGATATTTTGAGCATTAACATTGTTTTTATCCCATATCCGTATTGATTGAATATTGTGAAGATTTTTTTTGATTACTGCATGTTTCTCCGTAGATTGATAAGTTGAGAAGTTTGTGAGCTTACATTTTTTTATTATATTCTAAAACATAATTTTCATTTTTTACACCATATATATTCAAGTATTATTACAACTAAATGGTTTTATAATCTATAATATCTCAACTTGCACACCTATTACTAATTATTACTCTAAAGAAATTTTATTATGAACTATAATATTATTTTAAACAATGTACAATAGTACTCATATTATTATTTTAATTTATTGCAAAATACTTAATTTATTATTATTTTTTTTTATTTTTTCTTATTGATACATTAGTAACTACTTACGAGTATTTCAACCACGCCAGAGGCAAATTACTTTTTATATCATATAGAAATCTTAACAAAAACTATTATATAAATAAAAGAGAACTACTTGCAGATAAATATAACATAAGAAGTTTAGATATTTTTTTGTTTAGATGATAATCACAATATGTGTATTACTTGAAATATTACCTATGTTTATACGATAATACTTAGTATAAATAATTTTTTTTTTACACTCTTTAATACTAATCCTATATATAAATTTGATAATATACAATTTTTATAAAATAATATAGTTACAATATTTTTGATTACCTAATTAAAATACAATTTTTATTAAAATTAATACATATTACACAGATAATAGTAATAGATTAATATTTCCTGTAAATCTTCTGAAACAATAATATAAGATTAGTTGTTTAATATTAAAATATTATACATAAAACTATTTTGTAGGTGTTTGTCTGCTTTTCTTTTTTAACAACTTAAACATGATAAAACATATTTTCATACGTCTTTGTAAATTGTAGGCCAAAAATATCTTTCAATTTTTTTTTTTTTTTGTACGTTTTATCTATACGTAAATATCCTGCAAATGGATGGTCATGAAAATTATATAAAATTTCATTAATACGTTTTTCTGGAATCGCTATTAAATGTATTATTTATTCATTGGTTCCGTGTTTGTACATTAATATTTTATCTTGATTTAAAAAATAATTTTTAGATTTTCTTAACCGAATATGGTCGGAAATTTCTGGGTTTTCTAGTGCTTGTATAACTTTATTTAGCGTTGGGTCATTATTTTGTTCAACTCGCGTATTTATCGTTTTAATATAAAAAATTGTTAAATCGTTATATTTTTGTAACTCCTGTTCTAGAGTGGGGGAGGGGTCAAACACTAGGTCATTTATTTTGTGGATTACTTTATTTTCAAACAAACAAGAAATACTAATCAGCGGATTATTATTTTGTTCAGAATTTATTTTTAATTTTAATTTTTTATTTAAATTGATTGTCGTTTCTTTTTTTGTATCATCATTTTTTATATTTAATTTACCTACTTCTTGTGTCTTTACCATTTACCATTCTCACTAATATAAATATGCATTAATTGCGACATACTAATTTTGTCATTTTTTATATGAATTTCACCTTTATAGTGTAATTCCATATTTGTATTATATCCTAACATAACAATATTATATTCGTTACATTTTATTACCGGAAAATTTAAATCGTTTTTATGATTTTGCAAATTGTGTGTTTTTAGTTCTTCCAAATTAATCAATAATTTATTACAATCAGCACAAAAATATTTAAATACGTCATTCGGCGTTCTATTAGTCATATTATTTTTTATGCTTGGTGTTTTCGGGAATTCATAATATATACAGATATTATGAATACTCAAGTTACAATTATTAGTTAACATTCCCGGGTGCCAGTGATTTTTTTCATGAAAAACACAAATTGTTTGTCTGTGTGGTTTCCAATATACTAATGCTGAATATATTATTTCATTGTTAGTTGTGAAATGTTCGTTGATTATTATTAATTTTTTATTTAATGTGTCACAAACAAAAGCAAGATCTTCGTCAGTTAAATAGTATCCTGTTTAACATTGTTCAATACCTATTAATTTCAAAATATTTAGACTTGATAAAGAAAATCCTAAGTTTTTTAAGCATATTCTTAACGCATGTGTACCACAATCGTTGTCTTCTGGTACCTGTGGTCCTTTTTCAAACCGTTTAATAAATACATGAATAATTTGTTTACTGTTATTTTCATTTTTATAATTAAAAAAACTATCCAATTGAATTCGATCTTTAATTTATGATCATTTTCGTTTTTTTGGAAATTTTGATTAGGAAATAATTGTGTTACTTTATAACTATTATTGACATCCAACTTAAATGTTTCGCTTAGTTTTTTACATTTAAAAACTATATTATTATAATCAAAGTTTACTATTACTTTTAATTTTCTTAATACATCCATTCCCAATAATATTGGCGAGCAAATAACTTCGACAATTATACATTCATGTTTTATTTTTATTGTTCCAATTTGTATTTCTACTAATGATTTTCCGACTATATTTAAACTAGTATTATTTGCAGCCTCTATATTAATATCTATTTCCAATGGTACAATTTCATTTAAATAAACATTATTATTATTGATAACAGTTATACTTGTCCCAGTGTCAATTAAAAAATTAATTTCATAGTTATTTATTTTTCTTGGTATTTTAATTTTATAGTTAATATTATTCTAATTTTTGTCACTTGTACAGTTTATAATGTTTTCTTTTGTTAAGTCAATTTTATTATTATCTTTAATTTCAACTAACTCTAGTGGTATCTTAGGTTTTTTTACAATGTTAGAAACATATCTAGTTAAGTGTTTCATTTGAAGTTTTTTTGACATGGTACATGACGAGGGCATGTGACCCGGTAACCCGCAATCATAGCAAACTATATCAGCCTTTGGATGGTTTTCATTAAATTTTTTATTTTAACTTTGATCGCGTTGATTTTGATTATTAAAATGTAATTTTAGATTACTATTTTGCATACGCATATTATTGAAACTAATATCGTCGTTGTACCTGTAATTTTTATTATTTATTCCAGAATAGTTACTGTTATTATTGAAGTTATGAAAATTATTAAATCTGTTAAAATCATTCTTATCATTATTATAACCATTAACATTAGCGTTATTATTATAATTTATATTATTATTGTTATTTCTACCATTAAAATTTGGGACATAATAATTATTTTTATATTGTTGATCAAAGAATAGTAGTTTATACTTAAATCTAAGTCTATTGTAGTTTCTGTAGTTATTATTTCGTCTATAACCATGATTGTTATAATTTAGTTATTGTAGTTATAATTATCACTATTATATTTCTTAAAATTATTATTAAAATTTGAATTACACATATTATTTTTTAATTTTGCTTTTTCTTCTAACTCGTAAGCTCTTGATTTTGTATACTCCAACTGTTTTAAATTATTTTCTAATTCTAATAAGTTATTATTATTTAACATAGCAATCATATTATAATAGTCAGGTGATAATGCATCTTAAGATCAAATCAATTTTTTCCGATTCAGGCATTGCTTTGTTTGTTTTATTTATCAAAAAATTTATATCTATCCAAAACTCCCCAATGGATTCACCAGATTTTAATTTTCTGTTTCTTAATTTATTTCTTAACATTTTTGGTCTCGAGTGTGACGTGAAATTTTCTTTAAATTTAAACATAATTTTTTTAAACGACAATTTAGTTTCTGAATCAATAATTTTAAATAGTTTATACGCCCATCATTTTAAATAAAACGGTAAATATACTAACTTCGTCTCATTTTCCCATCAGTTTGCATTTGCCATTAATTCAAATTTTTCGAAAAATTCCAACACACATTCGTCTTGTGTTTCATTAAATACACCGATCAAAAAGCAATGATTAGCTGCCATTTTAAAATTCTAGATCCAAAAATAAAATATTTTCTCTTTTCTCGTAAATACAATATTATTTCATTTTTAATTTATAAATACTTATACTCTTCTTACTCTATTACTTTAATTCCTAATATAATAAATAATTATATTCTATAATATGTTAAGAAACGAATTCATTTTTCGAAAAAAAAAATTAGATATTATTTATGCATATGTAAAAAAAAAAATGTATTCTTTTAAAATAAATTGCACGACTTTCAATGGCCACAAAACCGTATTTTTATTTTACATATAAAGATAAAAAATATATTAATATATAAACTACGTTACTAACACAGAGATATATAAACCAAATAGAATCTACCTGTATTGATAACTTTGTACATATAAGTGTCCAAAGCTTCGGCGCCTCTACCAAATATGCAACGTGGTCGGGGAATCTTGTTACGATATTAGTTATCCAGGGAAGGATTTCTATTCCTTATGGATAAGTTTTCGTAGCTGGGGGTTAGAGCACTTGTGAATGAGGTGTTTATCAATAAAACACACGTTTGGTTTTTATATCTAAAATAATTATTACATATTAAAAAGTACTTTACTGTTCTTTAAGATGGCTGTTATGTGTAAGTATCGGTGAATTCGCTGCTGTCGGTGGTGTCTGTCGAACTAACTATATTATACATGGTGTATGTTGACAATAGGCCTTGTGTAAATAGGCGTGTGAGTAGAATAATTTGGGGGGTTCTGTAACCGCAGCCTCAGCACTCAGCCTCAGCCTCAGCCTCAGCCTCAGCCGCCGCCTGTCGCGTACGTGTGTGATGTTATATATATTTTTTTTCGCGCATGCGCAAGAGAAAACGTATGCATGCGACAACATATTACATATGTAACCGATTTATATTTTTCGCGCATGCGCATACCATGCTGACAGCATAT
>JACXSJ010002703.1:0-38558 GCA_014851325.1 Pentalonia nigronervosa | reverse complement strand
ATCTTTGTCTGGTACATTGTTCATGTACAATTTTAGAACTATGACATAAACTATCAATTTGATAGTGACAACATTTACAAAAACTGGTTTTTATCGAATAATTATTTCGTTATATAGAAACATCAGATTCGTTATTTGGAGATAAATTTAAGTGTAATTAACAATGAAGGTCATAGTTCTTAAAAATATTTCGTTAAATGGAAGTTCGTTATATGGAAGTTTCACTGTATAACTACTCGCAGTGAAAGAATCAAATTTGATAAATTAGCACCTATTCGAACTATTTTTGATGAATTTGTTGATCGCTGTAAATTAAATTATACTCTCGGGGAATATTGTACCATTGACGAGATGCTAGAAGGTTTCAGAGTAAAATGTAATTTTCGACAGTATATTCCCAACAAACCTAACAAGTATGGCATAAAAATATTTTCACTCGTAGATGCCCGTTTATTTTACACAGCAAATATGGAGGTTTACGTAGGAAAACAACCTAATGGTCCTTATAATCAAGATAATAGTGCATCAAGTATTGTCAAGAGGATGATTTCTCCAATTTCCAAAACTGATAGGAACTTGACAATTGATAATTGGTTTACATCTGTTCCATTGGCCGTTGATCTGTTAGAAAATCATAAAACTACTATGGTTGGAACAATTAGAAAAAATAAAAGAGAAATACCTCCTCTTTTTTTGGACACGAAGAAACGAGAAGTGAATAGTAGTAAATTTGGATATGGTAAAAAATGTTTATTAGTATCATACGTACCAAAGAAAAATAAAAATGTATTGATGTTGTCAACAATGCACAAGCAGGGAGATATTGATGTAGAGAGCGGAGAACAACGTAAGCCTGAAGTAATTACTTTCTATAATTTTACCAAAGGAGGAGTCGACGTTGTTGACGAGCTAAAAGCCGACTATTCCGTAGCAAGGATTAGTTGCAGATGGCCTCTAACCATATTTTTTGCTCTAATGAATATAGCTGGTATAAATAGCTAAATAATTTATAGAGCCAACACTGATATTTCTATAAGTAGACGTCAATTTTTAAAATCTCTTGGGCAAGATCTATGTAAACCATTTATGGTACAACGACTGAATTCGAAAAATTTGTCTTTTGATCTTCGAAAACAAATAAATCGTTTCACTGGTCAAATCTCCACATCAACTCAAGAGGACCCAAGACCTGCAGAAAAAGTTAAATGTGCTTACTGCCTAACGAGGAAAAACCGCTATATCGAGGTAAGTAGAAACACTACTAAGCTCAAATAATAATAAAATCAATTATTTTATATTTTATGCCTAGGTAAAATGTGCAAGGTGCTCTGTGCCATTATGTAAAGAACACATATTAGCCCTATGCAGTTTGTGCAATGGAAACAACGAAGATTTAGATGATTAGTTTGTATAAGTTTGTAAAAATAGTTCACGCATACATTTTATTTATTTTCTCAATATGATTTTACAGAAAACAGTTTATTAATTAATTCATAGCACATATATCAGTATAATTATTTTCATTTTTTTTCAATATATTAATAAAGAACATTAAAAATTGGTTTATTTTATTTTTGATTTGTTATTTGTTATAATTATTTGTCTTAAAATATTACATTTATGATAAAATATACTAGATGAGCGAATCGCTCTACACGCGAGTAACGGTGTTCTAATTATACGTGCGAGTCATGACGGGTTAAATAGGTAATTTTAAAATTGATAGAATGTGTATATTTTATATTTTATAATATAATATTGTACTAGGTTGATATCGAAACATCCAGGTGCTTATAAATTCATAACACTTCTTTAAAAAATACAAAACGAGAACGAAAGCTTAATTGAACAATTTATCCAAGGTAGAATTGCAAAAAAAAATTAAGGTATCCCAACAATAACATGAAGATAGAATTTAAAATTTAGTTTTAAGATTTAAAAATAGTAATCAAAATAACATTGAGTTTTTAAGAGGCATTGCGTACAATTTAAACTTTTAACTTTAATATATATATACATTTATATATAAGGACGATATACCTATAAATTTAATAGGAAAAGATATTTATAAAGAAATAAATGAGTTTAATTATTCGAACAAAAATACAATCGAACATTTTTCATTGAAACACATCATTTTCGAACACATAACCCCTCGTCGAAGGGAAATAAATGAATTACTTAAATTACCAAATATTTAGTATAATGCACTACAGTTACTTGCAATCGTAATAATATACGTTTTATTAGTATGTGCATTGTGTAATACAATTGAACAAAATACTTCACTTGTAACATTGTGTAAAGTATACTTTCTTTTTGCGTTTATCTGCCGTACAGGAATGAAGTCTCATCGCTGGTATTTGGCCATACTTCCTCAATATAAAATTTACTATGTATAATTTGAGGCGATTAAAAAAGCAAAAAATGCTCAAGATGAATCAATCATTGGTAATGAATCAATTTATTTTATTGATTAAGATAAATCTAAACAAATAAATTAAGATAAAATTGTAAAATTAGAAACAGAATCAATAAATTTTATCACACATAAGTTTATTAATTATTGAAACTAATAAGAGACCAAAGATAAATTATAACATGTGATACAAAACATATTTTACTAGACTTAATAAAATAAAAAAAAAAAAATATATATATATATACTATTTGATGTTTTCCTTTTACTATGAGTATAGTTAATTAATTAATGTTCGAGAAAAAAGTAAAAACATGATATTTAATAAAATCTTCGATTTTTTCAGATGGTTTTATGAATTAAAAAAATCTTATCAATTATTGTATTTATGACTAAAATAATATTAAATAAAAAAAAAAGTAGTACAATAAAGCCACAATGAAAAAAAGGTTTACTTTTGGTTTTTAAAATGCTATAAATAGAACAAAATATATTATATGTTAAAATATGATACTATTTTAATTATTGCAACAATATCTCCTATGGAATATTGTACTAAATAATAAATATGAGTCAATAGAATAATTATCATTTACTATTGAACTTTGAATTTGATTTCCTGAACAATTACTTTTTATAAATTGTGACCTTATTGATTGTTAGGGTCAACTTGCTGGAATGATATTTAGATTCACTTTCACTGGTTTTTTTGCTCGCACAGTAAATTAATCGAAGCGGATCACCAGGCTACCTGAATTGCAGCAGCAATTAGTATCGAGTCCTATTAAACTGACATCGGTATGCAGTTCTCGGTGATGTGCGCATTCAAATCATACATTGCAAAAATCAGCGATTGAGTTGGCCGGTCATTCAGAACAAGGAAATAATTGTCTTGTTCTTGTTGTCAAGAGAAATCCTCAGTTCGCCTAGCTGCATTAATCCGTCGCCGATGATAAACCCCAAAAATTCAATTTTCTGGGCACCGAAAATACACTTTGACGAGTTTAAGGTCAGCAAGCACCCCTCAACCAATTAAACACCAATATGTCATCCCAGTCATTTGCGTCGATGACCATGTCGTTTAGGTAATTTCGAACCGTTTTACCGTACAACGGACCCAACTCATGACGCATTAGTCCAGTGAACTCGAACACCGCCCCAGACAACCTAAATGGTATACGGGTGAATTGACCGGTAGTGTCTTCGGTTATGAATGCAGTTTTCGCAGCTGCCTCTTCTGTCAATGATATTTGCAAGTATCCACTGGCCAAATTCAACTGTGCAAACAGTTTGCTATTCGCAACGATTGTAGATTGTTCATCCATGTCGGGTAGTAGAAAATGTTGTCGGAGGGTCCGTTTATTCAAACGCCTAATCGATGCAAAGTCTATGTTTACCCGAGCTTTGTTTGATGAATAGTACCGGACTGGTGTAGGGCGATAGAATTTCCACTACCAATCCACAGCGTCTTCAGTCACTGACGATCTGGTCTATTTCTGCTCTGTCGGTCGCCATCGTTTTGCCAGGCTTGCACATTACTGGTGTGCTACCTAGTACCTTTGGAATGGTAGCATGTCATGTGTTCGAATGCCGTATGTTCGAACATCTAGTGTACGAAAGATTGTCTGTTTGAAAGACTGTATGTGTAATGTCGTATGTTCGAAATTGTCAATAAAAGAAACTAAACAAAAATAACATTAATCGTGTTTTCATAATATTGGATTTCACACAATTTTGTCCTAACTGATTAATCTATTACAGATATTTTCGACTTTTTTTTTTTTTTATTTCACGAGGTATCAATAACAACATTTGTGTACCATTAGTATGCGTGCTGATGACCAATGAAACTAAAGATGATTATAAAACAGTGATAAATGAATTTAATAATTTTGCAATTGAAAATAATATAAATTTCGAAAGTAATAAGTAACTTTTAATAATAACGGACATTGAAAAAGCTTCAATCAACGCGATCAATGACGTCTTTCCATTTGTAACCCATTCTGCTTGTTTTTTTTCATTTTTATCAAAATATCTGGTGCCATATTCAAAAAGAAGAGTTATCTACAAAGTACATGAAAGACCCGGAATTTAATTTGATTTGTCGGCATTTACCTGCTCTTTCTTTTCTCCCAGTAAACAAAGTATGTATTAAAAAAAATACATAACACTAAAACACTTGCCTTTATTTTATTTTATTACTATCTAATATTTCAGAGTCGTGCAATATTATTGCAACTTTTAAAATATATTATTATATTTTTTTTTTAGGTAATCGAAGGTTGGTAAATTGTGAAATTATTATTTAGTGTCAACGAAAGAGAACAATCACTTTTAAAATACTTCGAAAATACTTACATTTATGGTAAATCAGCTATGAAACTACGCAGACGTATTAAATCTCAACGACACCCTTCCTTTTTTCCAATTGACATGTGGTCAGTAGCTTCAAGAGTTTATGAAAATTTGCCAAGAACAACAAATATTCCTGAAACATGGCACGGTCGACTTAATGGTAGGAAAAATGTATCAATAACCATAAAATAATTTGTTGCAGAGTGAACGTTATAATATTATGCAAAAATGTTTATAGATTAGTATCCAAACAACCAGGAGTTTACAAATTGATGAGAGAGTTCCAAAAAATTCAGAATGAAACTGAAAACTCTATAGACCAAATCATTCAAGGCAGAACAAGTAAGAAGAGAAAAACATGTAATGAAGAACGGGAACAACGAATTAAAAATTTAGTTCTAAGACTGGGAACACACTAGCGTTATTTTACCGCGCGACATTTTACTGCATGTAACGCGCGGTAAAAACATCGACCAACACAGGAGCGTTATTTTACCGCACAATATTCCTCAACTTGGCGTTTTGAACAAAAATTCTTCAGTGTGTGAAAACATGTCAAACATCATGGCAGACGTGGTAGACGAATACATTATTTTGTATTTAGGTTATCATTTATTAATAAAAAAGAAAAAAAATCAACAGGAAAATGTGGGTTCATCCTTTGGTCAGTTCTCGTCCATCCGAAGGTGCGTTTACTTTACTTTTTGGAGGACTCAGAAGTGATACTGAAAAGTTTTTTAATTTTTTTCGTATGAGCGTTTCTGCATTTGATGAGCTGCTATCCATATACTTGGGAGAAAAACTTTTAAAAATGGATACACATCTGCGGTAGGCTATTTCTCCAGCTGAAAAATTGGCTGTAACGTTAAGGTAAGCAATAAGCAGAACAATTTATTTTATAATTTTATTATAAAAATGTTTAGAAAAAGTTTAACAAATGCATAGAAACATAATATTTTACACTGTATGACGTATAATTTGTACGAAATGTATATATTTTTAAAATAAAATAAACATTGAACTCTCTGGTCAATAGGTACTAATAATAAATAATAATCAAACAACCTTTTTTTTTTTTTATAAGAACGTTAAATTTATATAGAAATAAAATAATTTTTAATAGCTGTTAAAAATTTAAAATGCAATCCTTAAATTAAAACTAACTCATGTTTGGGCTATGTGCAATTGTTTGATCATCTGCAATTATATTTGGTTGGTACACAAGTTGTGGCGATGAGGAAGATGAGCTAAAAGAAGAAGGTGTATTAGATGGTAAGTTATAGTTATAGTAGTTATAAGGTGATTCATAGAAATACTGCAGTGGTCGTGGTTGTTGATGTTGAACCGATGAGTGGGTTGGGCCATCTTTTATTTTTTGCACTACTTTAATAATTTCTGCTCTAAACATCAAACTTTGATCATCATTAAATTGTCTTACAATAGAAAGTAACGAATCAAAAAATTTCTCATGTTCATCTCTTTCTTGAATGTGACTTTGACTATTTTTTTTTCGTTGCTTCTTCCAAGTACTCGATGAATTTATCCTCAATATTTTTAGTTTTTTTTGTTGTTTTATTAGGACGTAATTCTTCATATTGCACAGGTAGTTCAATCGATGATTCATGTATTTATGATTCATTAGCAATTTGTAGTTGTAAATTTAAAGAGCTTGTGGTTTGTCTAGGTTGAATAGTTTTAATAAGAAATCCCAGTTGGTCATGGTAAACATAATTTTTTTTCTTTTCTTATTCGCTCCATCTCCAGATTTAGGCTTATTTTCTTTAATTGATCGAAAGTACGCATCTTTAATTTGCTTCCACTTTTTTTCAATGCTATTTCCTATTGATGAATATATATCATAATTTATTATATTTGTATACTCATAGAAGCTTGTTAGAAATGTTTAGAGGGGAAGAGAAGTTGATATTTCGAATAAATACGTAAAAATCACGAAATCTTAGACTTTTTTTTGATTAGTAAATTTATAAAAAAATTTCTATTTAAATCTAAGATTTGAAAATTCAAAATAAGATATTTTATAAGTTTTTCTATCTTTTAAATAAAAAATTTACCGGAAAGTCTAACTAATTTTTTATGAGCGTTTGAAATAATTAATAATGGCAATATAAATATATAAAATACTAATCCCAGACTAACAGACCGTCTCCGCTCAGAATCATTTTTCGTATACAATGATATATCATTGAATACAAATTTAAGACCATCCATAACAGTAACCCACTTGTAACCTACTGTACAGCAGAGCGACATCCACTTGCCACCTTTTTTAATTTAAAACTATATATTTTAGATACCTAGGAGGCGGATGTACATTCCAAGATTTACATTATTCATTCAAACTAGGGGCTTCAACGGTTGGAAATATTGTAGAGAAGTTTGTAATGTAGTGTGGGAAGAACTTGCTCATATCCAAATGCCATCTATGACAGAGGAGATGTGGAAAGATACGGCAGCCAAGTTCGAACAACGTACTAATTTCCCCCATTGTTTAGGAGCGATAGACGGGAAGCATATCTGTATTATAAAACCAACAGGAACTGGAAATCAACATTTTAACTACAAACATTATTTCTCAACTGTCCTGCTAGCGATCGTTGATTCTAACTATAAATTTGTATACGTCGATATAGGATTAATTTGGAAAAGATTCAGACTCAACAATTTTTAAAAATTCCACATTTTGGAATCTGCTACAAAAAAATAAACTTAATATTCCTGAAAGTTGTCTAATATTGAATACTGATATCAATGCAGGTTATGTTTTTGTAGGAGATGAGGTATTTGGTTTTTCTCAACATGTTTTACGTCCTTATGGAGGAAGGAATTTAACAAAAAATAAGCGTATATTCAATTATCATTTGTCTTGTGCACGAAGGTATGTCGAATATGCATTTGGGATACTATCCAATAAATGGAGAATTTTTCATCGACCAATGAATGTTACAACTGAATTAGCAGTGGATATTACAAATCGTGTTGCGTTCTACATAACTACGTACGCGAAAAAAACGGAATTAATTTTCAAGATACTCTGTCTATTAACGGATTTGATGATGTAAACACTACTTATTCTTACCGTGGCACACGATAAGCGAGTGACATGAGAAATACATTTGCTGATTATTTTTCTTCAGTTGGAGCGTACCTTGGCAGCATGACAAATAAAAAAATATAGAATATAACAAAAATAATTATAATAATGTTATTCAAATTACTTTGCTCTATAAATAATGTACCTAGTCCAAAAACCATTTATTAACAAGTATTAAACAAGTATAAATAATCATTTATTATTAACAATTCTATGATAAGTAATAACTCATGTTCAATAATTTTACTCGGTATTTTCATTAGGAATATCTAAATAATATTTTATGATTGAGATTTTAAATATCACTACACCTAATAAAACATAATTAAAAAAAAAAAGGAAAACGCAATTTCTTTTTAATTTACCTATAATTTTTTGATTCTTTATATCCAGCTCTTCAAATCCGGTTTCATTATACAAAATATGTCTCTCCAGCATTTCCTTTTTTCGTTGGTGGATGACATGTTAAAATCGATTGACATTGCAATTTGGTATAGCACAAGCACGACTACTATAATCAACGATAAATAACAAAACTGTCCGACTGCCGCGCAACTATTACGGCCAATGTGAGGCCGCTCATTTAATTCAGTGCATATTAAAAGGAAATACCTATAGCGCGATATTTTTAACGCACGGTATAGTCAAGATGTACGCGACAGTTTTCGAAATGTCGCGTCATAATTTTACTGCGCGACACTCGTGTGTTGTGCTCTATTCATTTTAATGTATTTTAACAAAACCTAAAATTACGGCGCGGTAAAATAACGCTAGTGTGTTCCCAGTCTAAGACTAAAAAATTTAGAAATAAATATTATTGAGTTTTTACGAGGAATATCATATAATTTAAGTTCTTAGTTTTTTTTTATGTAACATTTACATTTATTAATGACTTATTTATTTTACGACTTTTTAATATTTAATTTTTTACACAGACAATTGAATCAACGAATAATACATATTATGGTAAACTTCGTGTTGTTTTCAATTATCGATAATTTCAAACATACGACCTTTCGTACACACAGTCTTTCGAACAGCAATCTTTCGTACATTTAAAGTTTGAAATATACGGCATTCGAACACATGACCCCTTACCCTATGGAATATCCATCGTTGTTAATAGAGTGCACCCGAGTACGTTCGGAAATTTTTACTAACACAATGCTACCAATTTTTCTTTTGAATTGTGAACTGTTAAGTTATAGGTACTGACACAATTCAGAATAGTTCAAATGAACTATTCGTTCACGTTGTTCGTTAAAACCTCTATTTGTGTCTTTTGATCAATTACACCTTAACAGAAACACGGCATCAGCTTCCGCCTCGTTGGACAATCACGGGAAAGATAATCAACCTTGCAACAGTTGAAGCATCATTCCTGGTCTTGATTTTCTGGTCCGAAGTTCCAGCTACAGGCTTATCTTCGGACGGTACTGCACGCTTTCATGACCTTTTGTCGTGTTGGGAGTCACCCGTATCTCGCTTCGTTGTTCACCACCCTTAACCGCATCTTTAGTTTTATTCGGTCGACCGACCTCATGCTTGATTTCCTCAACTATAGTCCATTCTTTCTCAATCTAAAATATCAGTCAATAAATCATTTTCGTTTCTATGCACTCTACCTAGTGCATACATGGCCAATTCACCGGAATTCAAACCGCAAGTCATCATAGGTTTTATTTTATAATCAAAAAAAAAAAAACGCACAATGTCGATGGCCTTGTACAACTGAATGTAATTTTGAATTCAAAATTATTGAATTTTAAATTCAACTCGTGTGTATATATATATATATAATCATAATATAATATACAAATTTATATATTTTTTAGAAAAAATTAATTTTTTGCGATTTTTGGAGTTTATTTACAATAATAAATAATAATTATAAATTATCGATAAATACTTTTATTAGATTCTATAGTCGTAAAATTACGTACAATGTATAATACTGGGCGCCGGTTGCTTGTTCGACGGTTGTGTGTTCGAAAGTCATGTGTTCGAAAAATCTTATCTTAGAAAAGCCATGTGTTCGACAAGTCATTTGTTTGAAAGATTATTTGTTAGAATTTAAAAAAAAAACTGAGAAACTAATTGGTTCTAGAACATGATCCCATATATCTCACACAGAAAACAGGTTTTTCGTATTGCGTGAGTAATCGATAAGTATAACAATATGCGTTATGCGATTATACTATACATGTTAAAATTTTATCTAGAATACGTTATAGTTGACAGGAACATAGTCAGTATAGTACGACATCGGACATACGCAATTGATTTTTGTTGCTGAAAATAACGTGCTTTTAAAAATGAACATAGAAATTTTAAATAGTATTCATGGTGGTGTAGTTTTAAGTATTAATAAATATTTATACATAAAAATAAAGACTGTATAAGAAAAATAGACGACAAACATATTTTTTATTGGACTTGTGAAAAACAATGTGGTGCAAAAATTTGGACTTTTTGTGAAAACAATGAACACTATATTGACAAAAATTGTATTTTTTCTGAAAATCACCATTCTCACGGAGCTGATCCAATAAGTGTAGGAGCAAGAAAAATAAAAGAAAATATAAAAAAATGTGCCCGAGAAAATCAAGATAAACCAATACAAATATACTACGCTGCAATCGCAGGAACGTCTCAAACAATTAATTCTAATGTCAGTAAAGAAGTGGCTCGACAAATTATTAAACGTTAAAGACGTAATGATGATGTTTATTTGGAGCCACAAACATCAGATATGATTGACTTACCATTATACTTGTGTAAAACATTATCAGGTAATGCATTTTTAGTAAAAAAAAACCAACGAAGTTTTGTTGTTTACAACTTATGAAAATTGTACATTTTTACAAGAATCGAACTGTTGGATAGCAGATGGAACTTTTAAAATATATTCAAATATTTTTTATCAATTATATGTTATTCACGGTTTAATAAAGCGAGGAAATGACACAACACAACACATTTTTGTTCCACTTGTATATGCATTAATGACTTCAAAAACAGAAGAACTTTACGTAAAAATGTTTAAACTTTTAATAGAATTCTGTAATGATAATGATCAAAAAATTAATGATAATCCAGATTTAGAAATCGTTACTGATTTTGAAAAAGGTGCAATTAACGCATTAAATGATATGTTTCCTCTCGCAACACATTCTGCATGTTTTTTCCATTTATCACAAAACGTTTACAAAAAACTTCAAAGTCTTGGTCTCTCTTCAAGGTATTCGAACGATCCAGAATTCAATTTATTAGCAAAACAAATACCCGCCTTGGCATTTTTACCTGCTAATATGGTTAGTATATAATTATTATTTTGTAATTTTGAATTGTAATTTACTTTACAAATGAGTATTGTGTAAGATTGTAGATGGGTGGACACTATTGAAATCATTGTTTAAAACCGAGCCGAACAACAATTATCACAATACTTTGAGGAAACGTATGTTTTGGGAAAATCCGGTATGCGTTTGAGAGGAAGACCAGCAAAACAAACCATGCGTAATCCACCAATGTTTCCTCCAGAAATGTGGTCAGTAGCTGGCCGTCTAAATCTTGGTTTGCCAAGAACCACAAACGTTGCAGAATCATAGCACAGAAAAATAAATAGACTAGTTTCTCCTAATCCAGGTAAGTTGAAACAGTTTATAGCTTAGAAATATATTAATACAATTATAATGATTCTTTAAATTATGCTACAGGTCTATTGAACTTCATTAAGTTAATACAAAAAGTGCAAAATGAAACAGAATCAACAATTGAACAGCTTATACAAGGGCGGATTTCAAAAAGAGCAAAAACGAACGTAAAAGTACAAAATGCTCGCCTTAAATGTATTCAACAAAGAATCTACGATGACGATAACTTAGACAAGTTAGAATTTTTAAAAGGCATTGCACATAATTTAACTTTATAAATATTTATTTTTATTTTTTTATTTACATTTTTCTTATACATTTGTAATAATAAACGGTACCTCTAAAAAATTATCCAATTATACAATATAATAATATATACCTACTATTATATTTTCATTAGTATGTGGGTTTGTTTTATTATATTTTATAATAATAAATATAAAATTATTATTATATAAATTAAGATTATTAAATATAAATATATTTAATTGAAACATAACTATTTAAACAAATTACCTTTCAAACAAATGACTTGTCGAACACATGGCTTTTATAAGATAAGATTTTTCGATGACATGAACTTTCGAACACATGACTTTCGAAAATATGATTTTCTGACAGTTGACACCTACCCTATAATACTATATAACTTGAATATTTTTTTTAAGAAAAAGGGCAACCTAATGACCAACAAAGAATTATTGCGTATGTTGGAAAATTCTGATGATGATTTAAATAGAAGTTCTGGTACTGATTTAGAGGAAGGGGATTCTGGTAATGATGATACCGATCCAGAATGGTCACTTCCGATAGTACAACATGAAGAGAATAATCAGATAGTATCAAATGTGCCTATTATTTTACTTCAGGTTATATATGCAGTAATAGATAACCCATAGTGATACGTATCCCTTTTTTAAAATCCAAAGAATTGAAGGTTTTTTCGCAAGGAAATGACTCGATTGATTATTTCAATCTATTATTCGACTAAAGACTTTTCGAATTGACAGTTAATGAAACCAATAAATATGCAGTTAAAGTTTTTTTTTATCTGGATTTGTAGGTCCATCACCTCGAATTACGACGTAGAAAAATACAAATACAGTGAATTGCGCTTAATGTGGGCGCGTTGAGACCAGCCCTGTTTGCCCACATTAAGCAGTTGCCCATAAAAACCGAAATTAGTTTAAAAAAAAAAAATTTTATTTGTATTATCATATAATTGAAAAAAAAAGTTAAATAATTACTAGGTATATAAATAAAACTAAATACATATAATATATTAAATAAAATTAATCTTAAAATGTAGAAGGTATAAAAAACTTTATAAATATCTTCTTTATACATAGCATACTGATCAATAAATGTATGTGTAGTCTGATTGGAAACACCAATATTTTCATTGATATCTGTTGTACATGAGAGATTTTGTTCTACACCTAAAATATTATAAAATTATAAATTATAATAATTATTAACTACCTATATTTAAAATAATTACTATACATAACATTTAAAATTATTCATTGTCAAAAAAATACAAATATAACTGTGATAGTTATTTGTATGTTCATGGTCATTTACAATTATTTTGTATTTTATTTTATTAGTTTATCTGTAAATTGAACACATCAAAGTGATATCTACAATTTTTAGTTTTTCCATTTATTAGGTTCTAATTCTATCTAATTCTATTTTATAATTAATACCATAGATTAAATATGCTATAGATAGCTCACGCCGTGGAAAAATGTGGCAATCAGATAGGCGGCGTTTTGGACCCCGGCATAATAGTACTAGTGGACTCCCATAGGATCGCTATAAGTATTATTTGTATTGCGCATGTGCCACTAAGATACGTAATAACTTCGACCATATAAACCGAGTTCATATGGTCGAAGCGTAATAATCACGGACTCTAATATATCTGTAGCATTTATTAATTATACATTATATTTTAATCAACGTCCACGATGGTAATAATACTACATAATAATATATAATATATTATAATAATATACCTAATGATTTACAAAAGAATGAAAAATGTGACTTGATTATAAATTCTTAAAATTATTGGTGGAGTAGAGAAAAAAAAATTCTTTTATAATTAGTATAATAATTAATAATACAAACAAATATAATAAGAATAATTTAAAAGCTAATAATTTATATCTTACATCTTACAAAATATAGGTGATTTTAATTTTATTAATCAATTTTAATTTTGGTTGAAGGTTTTGATTTGTACAACATTGTTATCACTTCTAACCTAAATAGGTATAATATTCTAATGAATAATATTGTCCTCAGAACTTTTTATAAGATTTTATTATTTTAATATATAGGTAGTTTTAACATTTTCACCTGTATTTTGTAAGATGTAATGATGGTAATCTTGGTAGTGGCCATGTAAATTACATATCATCTTTTACTGTACGTGAATTCATAGATATTATGGCAAATAAAGTTTTAATTAATATAATAGAAAATGTAAAACAAGCAAAATATTTCGGTCTTATTGTAGATTCTACACCAGACATTACACATACTGATCAGTTGTCAGTGGTATTAAGATATGTAAATGATATAGGCGAACCTATTGAACGTTTTATGACTTTTCATAGTATTGATGGTCACACTGCTGAGTATCTGTCATCTAGTATTGTTGATCTTTTTAAAAATTGGAACTTAAATATTAAAAAGTGTGTTGGTCAGTCGTTTGATAATGCAAGTAATATGGCAGGTAAATAGACTGGTGTCCAAGCACGAATTAAAAATATTTCCCCAATGGCAGACTTTGTGCCATGTGCAGCACATTCACTTAATTTAGTTGGTGTGAATTCAATTGAATCTTGTACACAAGCTGTCAACTATTTTGGATTAGTTCAGGCTGTTTATGTATTTTTTTCTTCTTCTACCAAAAGATGGAAATTATTAAATGATAACCTTAAGAAAACAAAAAATACATATATTTTAAAACCACATTCTGAAACTCGATGGTCATCTAATGCAAATGCAGTAAAAGCTCTTCAGAATGGTTATAATATAATTTTATCAGTTTTGAATAATATTTATGAAAATGAAAATGAGAAGCCTCAATATAGAGTTGAAAGTAATAACTTATTAAAACAACTGAAAAAAAAAGAAACTGCTGTTTTCACTTGTATTTGGAACTCCATTCTTAGCAGGATTAATGAGAGTAGTATTCAATTACAATCAATGACTAGAAATTTCTCAAATATTATTCCTATTTATAACTCATTAATAATTTATATTCAAAGTGTAAGAGATAATTTCAATTTATATGAAGAAAAATCATCTTGCTTTAATGTTGCAACTGATTATACTTTATTGAGAAAGAAAAAAACTCCTAAAAGTAAATGTCTTAATGCTACAGACACACCTGAAATTATTTTATCAGAAAGACAAAAATTTATCTGTGATGTGCATTTTGTAATTTGTGATAATTTGATGACCGAGCTAAATAAAAGAAAATCCAAATATCAAGAACTGGATGACAAATTTGGTTTCTTATACAAATCAGAATCAAACTCAAGTGAAACCAAATTGAAAATTGAAAAATGTTTAAGCAGTTATTATGATGAAATTGAAGTCGATGATTTTTTTGACGAATTCATTCAGTTTCAAGCTTATATTGAGTCCATTGATGATGTTTACCAATGTAAGCAGAACCCACATAATCAACCTAAGTATTTGTATGAAATGAATATTCAGCAAACATTTCCAAACGTTGAAACTATTTTAAGGATATTTTTATCAATTCCATGTACCAACTGTAGTAGTGAAAGGTCTTTTTCTGTACTGAAGAGGATTAAAACAAGATTAAGATCAACACTAACTCAAGAAAGACTTGATAACTTAGGTTTACTATTAATAGAAAGTGATCTTACATCTTCTTTAAACTTTGATGACATAATAAATGACTTTGCTTTAAAAAAAGCAAGAAAAGTAATTTTATAAAACAGCTTATTTCTATTATAAGTTATAGCTTCTTACAGTTAATATAAAAAAAAAAATGTTTAATTTTTTACATAATAAGTAGGTACAAGAAATCTATAGTCTGTATAAATAAAAATTTATAATATAACTATGTTTATTAAAATGTATAAATAAATCATAATTATATATTTGTTTTGTTTACTTATTTGTGGAGGGGGGCTATATATGCTACTGTTGACAAGGGGCCACAATTTTTATTTTGCTTAAGGCCACAATAAGGCTCGTTTCACACTACAGGGTTTTGACCGTACGGCAAAAAACCGGACGGCATAAACCATAATTTGGTCACATACGCCACTAAGCTTGTCGCTGTGCACACACTGTGTGCAAATTTAAAATGTACATGCCAAATAAACCTGCAAAATACGGGATAAAATTAATGTGCCTAACCTATTCCCGAACTCATTATTTATATAATGCATATATTTATGCTGGTCAAAACACTGATGAAATTACACTAGACCCGGTGGAAAGAAAGTTTCCAAAACCTACTCAGGCAGTTTTGAGATTGTCTAAACTAATAGAAGGGACAAATCGAAATATCACAGCAGATAATTGGTTTAGTTCCATTGAACTAGTTGAACATTTAAAAAAAAGGGGGTTAACGTATGTTGGCACTCTAAGGAAAAATAAGAGAGAAATACCACCAGAATTTCTACCAAAAAAAAAATGTATCTTAGGTACAACGACATACGGGCTTACTAAAGATTTAACACTTATGTCGCACGTGACTAATCCTAGTAAAGCAGTTATATTAATATCTTCTATGCACCATCTAAAAGAATTTGATGAAGATGTACAAAAGCCAGAAATTATTTCATATTACAATAGAACTAAGGGAGGTGTGGATGCATTAGATGAAAAATGTTCGGTGTACTGTACCGGTCGTCGTACTCGCCGATGGCCATTGGTAATATTTTATCGTCTTTTAGATATCTCTAGTGTAAACTCATTTGTCTTACACAATTCATTCAAAAATAACCCTATTTTATCAAGATCTTATTATATGAAAAAACTTGCATTTGAGCTAGTGAAGCCTGAATTAGAACGAAGATACGAAAATAGTTGCATTTTGCGAGACATAAGATTTAGTATAGGAAGAGTTCTAGGAATAAGAAAAAATCTAAAAGACACGCCATTATACGAAGGTAAATTGAAAAAACAAAAAACTTGCCGCATATGTCCACCTAAACTAAAAAGGAAAATGACATTCCAATGCTATCTTTGTGGAGACCCCATATGTCTACAATGCTGTAAAACAGTTTGTTCAAAATGTATGGGATGCTAAATAAATTAATTCCATGTTCTCGTTTTTTAACATCTAAATTGTTACCAAGAAATGGTTATTTTTATTTTTAACTATTATTATATTAGTTATATTAGTTATATATTATATTCTGTTATTTATGTTTACTATTATATTTGAAGTTTCTTATATTTATTTTTGTTTTCAAAGGTTTAACATTTTGTTTATTTATTAAAATAAAACATTTTAATTGGAGTTTTGTCTTAAGTTATTTTTACCTAAAAAATGATTTTTTACGTTATTTTTTTTTTTAAATCTTGTTCTATAGTATGTCTTCTCCTATTATATGTAGGTTTTAACCTTAAAAACTGATATTGAAAAATTCTAGAACAAAATAAAGGATTCAAAAATAATTGTATTAGAATTTTTTTTTTAGTCACAATTCATTCATTGAAACACTAAGAAATAATAATTTTTTTGAAAAAAAAAATTTAGAATGATTGTTTATATTATAACAATTATTAATACGAATAAAATTATTTAAGAACTTAATCTAAAAAGGTCCAAATATTGTTATTAAATGTAGAGGTATGTCACACTGCACTGTACCATTAACGTTTTTATTTTTCACTGTACCAGTTACGGGTTAAATAATGTTTTGATATTTTTTAAAGTATTTTTTTCGAATTCTACGTCAAAATTTACATATAGGTACATTTTTTTTTTTTGTTAATAAAAAAAATCATGCATGAAGAGGTTAATTGAAAGACAATGTATGTATGTACTTTATACTTATTAATATAGTCATACTATCTATCAATTAGAGATTACTGTTTGCTGGTGTAAAAACTAAATTACGATTTGAGCTTCATATTTTCATAGTTCGTTCCGCAACTATATTATCTATAGCCGTGGATGGAATCATAAACTAAGATAAAATCTAACCACGGTGGAACACATACGAGTTGTCGTATTACATTTTATTATTGATTATATAATAAACATATAGTATCATCATACTATCTATAATCAATGATTTTACTTAAATTTACAGTTTTGATCCTATGAAAAAAATTCTGTACACGATAAGTGTTATTATATTTTCGCTGGTTTCTTAGCTCCATCACGGATTGCGATCATCTTTTAATTGTATTTTCGAATTTATTCCTAATGGAACATAAGGGTTTAGAGCAATTTTAAATCATCTAACACTGCCGTACATGAATGAAGTCTCATCGATGGTATTTTACCATATTTTTTATATCTATGTATTATTACAAAAATACTTTTCTAGTCATACCAATAACTTAATTTAAATACATATTACAAAGTAGGTAATAATAAATATATCATTGAAAAATTATTGGAGAGAAGATTTGTTTAAAAAAAAATTGTATACAATATCCATCATGATAATGAAACTACGACTGTTCAAAGAACTTCAAAAAATGGCTCAAAATCAGATGTTACGTGTACAACATTGGTAAGACTACAATGCATTCATGGAAGGAGTATACCACGCGGACCGACTGCGAGCCTTATATTGTGTTGATCGAAAATCAAAGAAACGGTGGTTACGAATCTGAGGCCTTCTGGATATAATTTTTGTATATGCATACGATGTGTATTGTGAAATTTTTGGATAAATGGATATATTAGAAGTTTGACGTTCAATCGCCCTCGGACTTATATCAGAATGTGACCCAGCTTCCAAAAGATAAATAATAGATATTAATATGCATAAAAATACAACATATCTTGATAATGCTCTAAAGAAATTAGACGAAATATCTAAAAAAAACAACACAACTAATGGAAATGAACGAATTTGATGCATTTGGTAAATTAGTATCAACGATATTAAAAAAATTACCCATACATTTAGCATTTGAGGCACCAAGTGGAATATTTAACTTTTCGCAAACACCAGTTATTTATAACCAACAATCTACTAATGATATAAATGTGGAATATTCATCAGAGTACAACAAAACATTGGCAGTTCCAACAACCAGTATTCAAATGTCAAATGAAAGTAACAGTTCATCATCCTAGTCTTCAAATGATATTTTTTCTTTGTAAATATTTTGAATTTTTTGTACATAACAACTTTTTTTCTTTAATATATTTTTTTTAAGCTTTTGAATAAAAAGCTTGATAAAAAAAAAGCTAAGAACACACATATATTTAAAAGGTTAAGTTTTATTAAAGTTAAATTTTATCATATTTGGTTTAATACAATCTTAAATCTTGATAAGAATTTTTTATTTTACTTACATTAATTGTGTTTACCTAATATATGTATACTCTCATAGATAACCAAGGTGCCTAATTCTATACTTTTTGGTGAAAATAAAGATAAAACACAGTACTTACTTTAATGAATTCTTTCATGCAGTATAAATAGCATTACATACATCTGGTATAAATGTACTTATTGTGTTCTTAGAAATTCTGAGTATTGCAGACTGGTAAAAGAATTGCCTGTAGCTAAAAAACGAAGTACTATTTCCATCTCTGTACGTGTAGGTAATGCTTTTCTGAAAAAAATGTCTTCTTTTTGAATTTGATTTGGTTTAACTTTTTCCCATAAATATTGAAAAATGTAATTATCCATTCTCAAAAAGTTTTTATATGATGATCATCATCTTCATTTCTTACTTCAATTCATAAACTATTTGATGTGCCAACACTATTTCTTCTATTAATCCATTGCCGAACCCATATTTTTTTTTTTTAAACTTTTTGCTTCTTTTTTAAGATTTTTTTAGGAAGCATATCACAATAAGGCTTGGTACACGGCACCGTAATTGCGAGGCGTTATATTTATAACTAAATTGACGAAACACACGTCTCCGTCACTGCACGTTATCGTACGAGCTCGCATGAGACAATAATTTCTCCGATAACGCAACGTCAAAATAATATCATAAATACGGCGTCTCATTACATGACGATTTATTGATCGATACACACGTGTGTGTTTTTATCGTAATAATAGTTTTGAACACATAATTTGACATTTTTGATATTGAACTTTTTATTGCGGAAATAAAGAAGTACCCTGAAGTTTGGAACTTGAGTTGCGAGTCATATCATGATAGAGTAAAAAAACAATTGCCTTGGATTAATATTTGCCGTGAATTTTGTGAGGAATTTGATGAGAAATAAGATACAATAAAAAATCAAACAAGTAAGAGAACATATTTGACTTAGTAAAATTGTATTATATACGGAATATATACTATTATTTATACTGGAATACTATAAGAAAACTTAGTTAAGTAAATTGATACATAATATAATGTTATTTTTAAAATTCTATTCAATTTCTGCTTTTTAATGAGGTAATATTAATAAACTACAAAACTTATGTATTGAATTATACGACTTTCTGTATATCTTACTGTAAATCTACTTTTGTATTATTTTTATCATGTGTAATTAAATTATTAAATATACTCCCACTGTCAAGGGACGCTACCAACAGATATAAAATAATTGGTAATCAAGTTGCGAATACGATTTGATTGCAGAGTAGGTTTAGTAATTCCTGTTCTAATTCTCTCAATATGTGCAAACTCCTGGCGTCTTCAATGTGAAATTCATCTCTAGTCCTCACATTGTTATGTAGACTGCAACATGTTTTTATAATAAGTTTAGCTAAATCCAAACTTCCATTAATGGGTGTATAGAAAATTTTCCATTTATTGGAAAGTATACCAAATGTACTTTCTATATTTCTGCAAGCACGGCACAATCTATAATTAAAAATATTTTTTTCTTTTAACAATATTTTTCCACTGTAGGGCCGCATGTTTTGAGAAATGAAAAATGCTTCATCGCCGACAAAAATATATGGAAGGCTTAGATTTTCATTCCTGGAAGGGGTTGACTGGTCGGAATATTCAATTCATTATTTTCTAGTTTTTTAAAATTTCAATTCTTTCAAATATAATGCTGTCGGCGTCTTTTCTCAAAGAACCGACGTCAATATATACAAATTTGTAGTCCGCATCAGCAATAGCTAGTAACACAATCGAATAATAATTTTTATAATTGTGAAACAACGATCCACTCAATTTTGGTTTGATTATTCTGACGTCTTTCTCGTCAATCGCGCCTATACAATTCGGAAATTGGGTTCTCTGATAAAAACAATTGGCGAGTTTTTTTTAATGTTCTTGTGTCAGTTCAGGGAGACATTCCTCTTTCAATTTTTCCTAAATAGCTGTGCAACAATATTTATATGCAAGACAGTTATCATTTCTACGACAAACTTGCCTTGTTTCTGAAACTGAATCTAGTCTGAATTCCGAACAGCTTATGAGTGATGTAGGTAATGAGGAATAAAGAGAAGAATCAGAATCAGAATATGATCAAAATAATTCAACTCCTAATAGCAGTTTCAAACACGAACGCACGCGCGAACAGGCCTTGGAATCAAGTATATTAGCTTTTATGAACGTGCCTATGCCTTCTTCTACAACTAAAGAAATACAATCTAATCCAAATCAGTAATTTTTTAAAAACCTTGTCACAATAATAAATGGTTTCACAGAAGAGGAAGTAGTAGACTTTAGAATGGAAGTCTTATCTATCTATTATAAAGAAGATCCAAAAGGCACGGAAAAGGCCAACCCCAACAGCAAATCCATCCAATTTTAATTATATGGGATATCCTCCTCATTCCGGGACACTTATTATATATCCATATCAGCCATCGTCAAATTACACACCAACTTCAACTCACTCAAGCCAATTACCAACTGGGATTGTAACAACCAATATTCAAACATTTCTACTTCTTCACCAAAACCATCTTCAGTTACATGAATCGTATCACCCTTTAGCCTAGTACTTCTTTCAAGTCTGCCGTACCAATCAACTTATTTTACTACACACTTCGTTTTACCACACAAAACCTGTTACAGATTTTAAGTACTCAAAATCGGCACCACAATACTGCTTCCATTCCATCATATTCAACTCAAAATCTACCAAATATTCAATAATCATCTGGAACTCGAAGAGTAAATCATATTCGACTAAACATATGGCAACCGAAAGCCCAATATGTTCTCCACCTTCACAGGACGTCAACTTCAACAATGCATTGCAATACAGTGTGTCACCTCCACTTCATCATCAAGTGTCAACAAAGCTGAAATTGGTAAGTACGACGAGTCCCTGATTTTATTTATTAATCAAAGATAAATTTTTACACAAATTGTACAAGTAGCATTTTTTATAGACTTATGTTAAATTTATGTTAATCTAACTTTGTTAAACTTTGATTATCTAATGTAAATTATTTTTTTTTCTTTACCAACTGCAATAACACTTTTAGTAAATATATTCTAGTAAAAGCAGTATATTATTACATTTATTATTATTTGAGTAATACTATTCATTATTTATAATTTGAATGGCTAACTTAAAATTGTATAATGTCCTATGAGAAATAATTTGTATTTGCAAATATTATATATGACTGTAATATATAATTGTAACATTGACTCATTGTGTAGGATAAGCTTTAAAAATAGTACCTAGTTGAATATTAATTAATATACACTCATTACTTAGAATCTAAAATAAAATAAAGTACAATGTGTTTCAAATTCACTCACCTCAGTTACAACTAGCATTTCAATTTAGGTATAGATTTTTTCATATAAATATCATTATTTTTAATTTTGTCGATTAATCTTGCAACCAGTTCATCAAATTACTTCACACTTATTTGAAAATAATTGTAAAATTTGTCTGGATTATTAATTAAGTCTTCAAACGACATTGAAAAATATCCCCTCAAAAGCCTTGAGTCAGTAAAGGGATTTACTCAGTAACGACTGTTTTTCATCGACAAATAGTTTTTATAAACTAAATATGCAATAACTGCCGGTTTTCGGTTGTACACTTCCATAATCAGTAGTCTCTTCACATAGTGTATCTACACAATTGTCGTAGTTCAAACGTCGGTATTCAAGGGGTACCGCACATCAAAATAACGCACGTGTGAACAGAGCCTTAGTACTCCATTTTTTTGTTGGATTCATTTAACAATCTTGTTAAAAATTTAAAAAAACACAGCCCTTCTACTCATGATCAGATCACTTTTGAAACTAAACAATATTTAAATACATACAAAAATAAAAATATGCAAGTATATGTGAATATGCACTTGCGTATTACTATACGTATTCATGCATTATATATATATTGCAAGCAAGTCTACAATACAAGTAATTACAATAGTATAAACCTGGCATAAGAGGAGAAGATTCACGACCAACATCTATTTGTAGACATTCTGTGCTTTTTATGTTGCAATGAAAAAAAAATTGTTTTGTTGATTACCACCAAGTAGATATAAATAATGATAAGTAATTATATTTTAAGCACATAGTACATATTATAATTAAATATAACTTTCTAAACAATTGTTTTAATTATTAATACTTAATTTTTATTTTATAATATTAAAATTAGTAATATTTTCATATTTTACAGTTAGAAATATAAATTCAAAATCGGTATGCACAGGGCCCTGGCGGGACATATGAGTCCCGGTTCAAAAAAAAAATTAAGACCTTAATCGGACCACAATAAAAAATTCTATCTACTTTTTTTTTTAATTTTTAAATTTTTTTCAATAGCTGAACTCAAATATAAGAGTTTATATTCCAGAGTTTATATAAGAGTGCTAAATAAAAATGAATATAATTCATAGGATAGTACCATTGCACAATATTATATTTTCGTTATGCATCTGTGTTAAAAAAAAAGTAAATTGGATCAATGTAATAAATGTTAATCTCTTAGTTAAGCCCTTAGATGTAATCATAAAATAATATTTATTTTATAACTTATTTAGTATATGTACATATTATATCATATTATAATGTATACATTTAATCATAGGCATGCACGAAAGTGATGTTTTATAATTAAGTTTTAATACTTTTGATTTATTATACTGGATTTAACCAGATAATTTAGTGACCGGATCTCATATAGTCGAGAGGCGAAGCTCAAGAAAAAGTATAGTGACACATTTTTCAAAGAATAAATGTCCACAAGTCAAGTCACTAAACACTATTCATGGATAAAAATCAAATGTTAAAATACAATATTATAATTAAATCATACAATATTAAACACTCGAGTTTAAAACAAATAACATTTGTAACAATTTATAGATTACTAATTCGTCATTTATGTCGCACTCAGAGTTCACCGAATTTGCTTAGGTTAACATATTGTTGATTATATTGGTATAGCCAGAAGTCGGGTTTGAATTGCAAAGACAATCGTTTTTTTATAAATTCTTTGAAATTATAGATATTTCGATTTACTATAGGTATAATATAAATATAATCCACCTTATAGTTAAATCATAAAACATAATTTTCAACTCGTACTCCGCTAATCCTGTGATCTTTAATAAACTGCCCTCAAGAATAGGGTTACTCGGGTGATGGTGTACTGTATAACATTATTACCATTTTAAACATTTAATAAACCTTTGTATACGTTGCTATATTATCTTCGATTATGTTAGTTTACGAACGCAAGTCATAAGTGTCTAGGTAGTAGGAATAGCTAACCAACTACTCCTTAACTAGATAGAATTAGACATAAATATCGATGGCCACTTTGTTTTAAAAGACGAAGGAGATGTGTTGCAGTTAACAATATTTTTGAATGAATCCAATTTCGTCTGGCGACATATAAGTTTATAAAAGTACTTGTATGGAAAGCCAAACAGACTCGTTTTCTTTTATTCGATTGTTTTAATTTTTACGTTACTAATAATATTAACACATTTTTTACAATAATAAATTTTTAATTATTTTTTTGGTGAAAAAAAATGTTTAACATCAACCACCAACAACTTTGTTGTAGAAAAAATATTGATACCAATTTACACATTTTGTGGCAATGACTACAAACGTCAAACGTTTCTCAGACACGCTTTTCGTAAATTGTTGATTGCTATTAACTGGTTTTTCATTTTATCTTTAAACAATATAATATGTTGTGTTCAACAAATATTAAAACTGGTTACTACTGTAGTTATAACAGACGACAAATGTCAAGTCAAATAAGTATGCATACAACGTTAGAAAACATTCGATTGCAAAACAACTTATACAACAAAAACAGATAAGACACAAATCATTTACATTAGCAGAGAACAACAGTCAGCAGAAGGCAAACGCTTCGAATTATATAAACGGATTAATGGAACTACGAGACACGAAGGTCTCCCAGCCAAACATTTTTGATTACGAGTGGCGCGACATCTAGCGTACCACTCTCACACTATAGTGCGTATCACAACAAATGTCCTTCGATACTAACGCGCCAGGTGGCGATTTTTTGTTATAGTTTCCTAAACTAGTATCTAATTACGGCGGGAAATTTAAAATTAAATACGTATTTTTTTTATTTTTTATTTAATTTGATATTTATTTAACAAAGTAACCTTAATGCTTATTTCGATTTATGCTTAATTATTTCTAAACAACTTATATGTGCATCAAATATTAAAATAATAAAAAAAAATACATACATAATTGTACAAAATAATATAAATTATAATTTAAATTTGTACCTATTACACAATATACAGAATATTTACAATTTTTTCATAAATAATGTCTTACATATTTTTAGTAATCGTCCTCGTCTTCACTCTCACTTGAATCATCGGGATTAATCGTCATTATAATGGCCTCCAATATTTCATCACGTAAGCCCTCTTTGATGAAATCATCGTCTTGTAATTTATTACAATGTAACACGCACCTTCTCCAGTCATCGGTTGTAATGGAATCCAATGTGTTGTGTACCAATTGTTCGACATCTGCCATTTTAAAACTCGTGTTTTATTCTGCGACCTTTCCTTTGACCTGTGCCCATATGAGCTCAATGGGATTGTACTGACAGTGATACGGAGGTAGCTGTATAGCCTCATGACCCATTGACAATGCAATCTCATCGAGCTCATATTTTTTTTCATGTGGAATTACTGTGTGGTAATGGTAATGGAATTTCATGTGGAATTAACCGTTTGATGCGTTCACGTAATTCTGACACGGTTTCCATTGATGAAAAATCGACTTCTTTTTCTTTCAGCCATTTTTGTAATTCTATTTTTTAGCATTACTTTTCGGGTAGTTGTTTATTTGGACCGGATAGTACGACGCGTTGTCCATTACTACCACACAAGGCTCTTCCAAATTACTTAACATGTGTATGAACCATTCTTTAAAGACTTCCGAATTCATTTGAGAATGGTAATCCTCAGATACACTTGATGTACAACGGAAGACTAATTTTGAATTTTTCACAAACCCAAATGATTCCGAACCAGCATGACATATAATAAAGCGACCGCCCTTACCTGTAGGTACTTTAAAACCTTCAGAGTTTTGAGAGTCTTGCCAAATATGATTCCGTGTGTGATTTTGGTTCACCCACGTCTCATCCAAGTAGACGGCTGGCCGATCATCATTATTTGCACGTAAGTTCACCATCTGTCTTAAGAACCGCACTCGCATTGCCACAATGTCATTCCTCTCCATTAAAAATTTTCGACCGTTATTGCATTTTTTATACCTGAATTTCATTTGTTTTAAAATTCTCCACATCGAAGTTTTTGAACCTTTATAGCCAATTTTTTTCTTGATACTTAGATAAAATTTTTAATGATGTAGGGAATTCGCCTTTATCGTAAAACTCGTGCACTGTTCTCGTACGACGTCTTCATCGAAGTTATCGACTCCTGTCGCATATTTAAGGCGTTTATTAAATGTCTTACGAGGCGAAGTAAATGATGGTTCTCCACTTTCTGTATTTAAAAGGACTTTAGAACCTTCTGCTGTAATACGTTTTACTGATTTAATATGTATTCCACATGCTTCAGATGTTTTTTGTTGCGCCTGAAGAAAAAATTTAGACACTTCGGGTTGAGACGAATCCTAAGCCAAGTTTTTAAAATAAGTATAAACATTAAAAATAATTTTTTTACTTTGTGAATGTATATCTCTTGAATGGTAAGACATATTAACAAATAACAATTTTAATTAAAAATACAATACTAAAAAAACCGTTTAGAAATACAAAAAATTGCAAGCACACGTGGAAACAACACTGAGTACAAGTAACGCGTAGCAACGACAATCAACGACGAACCAGTAAATCGACAAACAGTACAGGATCAGGACCGGTACTCTCCAGTACACAATACAACAAGGATGATGAATATACAATAAAAACATCTGTCCTATATAGTGTCCCGAATTCCTGACAATACAATGATACAAAAAATGTGGAACTACTGCTTATCATATTTTAAAAAATACGCGTTCTTTATTTTCCAGCACAAATTGTGAACCCTTGATCTCAGTAATTATCTCCACCTGGCACGCTAGTATCGAGGGACATTTGTTGTGAAACAGACTATAGTGAACAATAATGAACTTACAATAATAGCTAACGATAATAATAATATATTAATAATTAATTATTTTCAATTTCAAACCATTGATAGCACCAAGAGGGTAAAGGGTGGGTGATTGCCCCCCAGGATCAGTTCTCCCATTCTCTCTCACCACCCCTCCCCCTACATATATTTTAACTCCTATTTTTACTGGTGTGTGAACGTTTATGATGATCATGATATTATTAAATATTATTTAATCGTAAATATTTAGATAGGATGACTATCTTAATTTTTCACTCGCCTCATTCGGCAAATATAGCATGATTCAAAATGTTTAAAAATAGAGGCGTTCACCGATTAAGTAGTCAGGTTTCCAAACGACTCGTCAAGGCAAGGCATGAAATATTTTGTTCATTGTGTATGTGTATGTGTGTGTGTGGCGTGGGTCTGTACCCGCAGGGTCGTATTTCGTTGTATTATTGTTATTTAGTTAGTAAATAGTAAATACAATATACATATTTTTTTAGATAAAATAGATAAACGTTTTCGATGTAAATATCGTTTCATTTCACATTTTATTTTTATTTTATCTGTCACACGTTTTTCGACTTTCGCCAGAAAGAGATTTCTTACTTAGTGTGTCTTAAGCGTTATTAAATTGTCATAGTGTTTTTTTTTTTAAATATTTTTAAGTGTTGTATAATTTGATTACAGTTTGTTTTATATAATATATTATTAAACAATTGAATTTATTTTTATTATTATTAATTATTATAATTATTTTATTATTTCCTTATTCGCCCCACAATATATAAATATCTTACCAGTTTACTCTTAACTCTGAAAATTAAATCAAAATGAGTGTTCGAAAAATTGATTCTTTCTTTGGCCATAAAAACCAGTTCAGCTAATGAGGATAAATTACAAAAAAAAAAAAAAAAAACAAAAAACTACAGATACAGTTGCTGAAATATCTAATTTGGTGCAATCATGGCATGTTCAAATTGATTTAGACATAAACACAAGTAAGTAACAACAGTACCTACTACCTACTCACAACTCAGTGGTGTATTGGTGAATAAACTTAGGGTATAGGTACACTATTTTCTTAACAAAGATGAATAAAAAATCACTACACTCAAAATATTTACACCACTTTCCAATTGTCATACTATATAAAAAATATTAATTAGGTATATGTACAAAGATAAATAATATAAGATACATTACGCATAAGCTAACATATTATTATTTTATTATAGAACAATATAATGACTTATAATATTTTTGTAAAATATCATAATTTATAAGTTTAATCATTCTAATCACTTTTATTAATTTAGATACCAACACAACATTAATTAAAATTAATCAATGATTTGTACATGTAACCATATTATCTATGTAAAATTAAATTATTTAACACCTAACAAGATTTTTAAAGTTTAACTTTTTATATACAGATATAACGAATCGTCAACAGATTTAGACATGTGCTGATTGTAATTTATTAAAAACTACACATAGGAAAGAAAATCAAGTAAGCATTAAATCTTTATTACCTCAAACTGGACATGTGATATCACACAAGTTGTTTCTGATAACCCTACTCAGCCGGTGTTGAAAAATTATCCACGAACAAAATTTGGTAAAGAATGGCGAAACATTCATTCCGAATGGTTTAAATTGTATCCATGGTTAGAATACGAGTACAGTGTTTTGGAAAATTCATATTATTGCTTTCCTTGATATTTTTTTTCAACTGAACCTTCTGGATCGCCTTCCGAATCAGGATTTAAGAATTAGAAAAAATCCATAGAAAAAAATAGTAGTATAAAGCAGCATGACAAATCAGTTTCACATAAATTATGTATGACTAAATGGGAAGGATTTAAAATGACTGAAAAAACTAATAAATTTATTATAGCCTTTATTAATAAAGAAAATGAGACACTTATAAAAGAAAATCGTTATTATATTGCAGCGGTTGCAGAAATATTACTTTTTACGGCCTGTAAAAATATTGCCCAACCAGAAAATAATGAAAGAGGTAAAAACATAAATAAAGATAACTTTTTAGAATTTTTAAAACTTTGTGCTAAAAGGAATAAAAGATAACAAAAAAAAAAAAATTGATGAGTTGCCAATAAATGTAAAATATACACATCACAATATACAAAATAAAATATTTAATATTAAAAGTCGAAAGTTTATTGAATTAATTGCAAATGAGGTACAAAAATATAAGTACTTTTTAATTTTGGCTGATGAAACCAGATACATCAGCAAAACTGAACAATTATCAGTTATGGTTCGTAATTTTTACAATACAATAAATGAACGGTTTTTATGATATGCATCTTTTTCTGAACTAAATGCCAAAGCCTTATTTGAATTCATAAAAAAAAACTTTTTGCTTAAAGTTATTTGTGGAATAAACATCCAGAATTGCATAGCACAAACATATGATGGTACTTTGTAATGAGTGGCAACCAAAATGGTGTGCAAGCAATTTTTCAAAAGAAAGTACCAAAAGCATTATACACAAAATGTTATAACTACAGTTTAAATTTAGTTATTGTGGATGTATGTAAAAATATTCTAGAAATTGAAAATTTTATAACACTTCTTCAACATTTGTATAATTTTGTAAGCAAATTTACTGTACATGTGGATATTTTGGATCTCCAGAAAAAATTGTTTCCAAAAAAAAAAAAAATGCTGTTTAACTAAAAAAGTTATGTAAAACAAGGTATATATGTCAGATATCAGCATGTATTGATGTTAGATAAACATCTTTAGTTATATTATTGCTTCTAAATAAAATCAATGTGAAATCAAAATGTGAGAAAAGTATACAAGCAAAATATCTTTTAGTTCACATTAATTTTGAATTTATTCTTTATTTACATCTCTTTTGTGATAAATTTAGTCAAATAAAAATTGTATCTGATTATTTACAATTGCTCAATTCAGATTTATTTACTAGTTGTATTATGGTCGAATCATTAATTCATTATCTTAAAGAATTTCGGACAGTCGATAGATTATTTTATGGGCTTGTGGAAAAAGTTGTTTTGTTTGTAGAAAATAATAACATTCTATTACCTGAAGAAAACATAGTTAAAAGAACTCGTCGTAAATGGCTTGTTTAATTTGTATCTTATATTACAGAAATACCGACATCTGAAAATAGTAAAGTTCTGAAATAAGAATAATGTAAAGATAATCATATTTAATCCAGTTATTGATAGAATGGTCAATGAGCTACAACGAAGATTTTCTGATAACAATCCAATTTTATCTGGTTTAAGTTTATTTAATCTTCAAAATAAATCCTTTTTAAACATTCAAAAATTATTACCTTTTGTCAAACATTATAATGTTGATAATGAAAGCTTAGAATCAAGGTTAATAACAGAACTCATAAATCGAAATCAGACAAAAAAAAAACTAAAATTAACACTATCCTTGATTTTATACAATTATTAGAATGTTATAAATTGTCTTTTTCTAAACTATATTTACTATGTGCCATATTAATTATTATACCTCCCTCCAGTGCTGAGATGGGGAGAACTTTTTCTACCCTCCGACAAATTAAAACTTATTTAAGAAATAAAATGATGAACATAAGACTATCAGATATAGCAATTTTTTTAATTGAAAAAATCATTTCAAAAACCTAGGTATGGAAAAAATTGTAAGCAAGTTTTCTACTGCTCATCACATTAGAAAAATAATCCTTTTTTAAAATAAAAAATATTTTTATATAATATAAATCTTACTTTAAGTTGAACTTTTTTTTTTATTTTTAAATTTACTCTTATGTTTCAAATGTATGTTATGCTATACATAGATTCACTTATATAGTAAAAAATATTTTCATATTAAAATCTTACTTTGAGTTGAATTTTTTATTTTTAAATATTATTATTGGCTATTAATTAATAAGTATTAAATTTATGTTGTATGCAAAAATGCACTTATATAGAATTACAGAGTTAACTGTATATAAATCATTGATTTTTTTTTTTATTATTATTGACAGAAGTGAAATTGGTGAGCTTACCCCTTTAAAAAATTAACTTGCTCTTTACTGCCCCCTAGGGAAAAATTCTGGCGCTATCCCTGTTTTAAACCTGGTTATTTTGACAAATTATTAATAAGATTACTTTTTCTTCTTCAAAAATTGTGTTTTTGTAAAAAAAAATTGTATGTACATAGTAGACAATTTCACAACATTAAGTTAGTACCTACAAATGACATTTTATGATAATTTTGTGATAGGACATTTTTGTATCAAAAAAAATTTATCAGCATATTTGAAAAATCTTCATGAAAATAATAATAATATGTATTATACTTAAAAAACTAGAATATTGTGTTCCTATGAGACACATAAAGAATTATATACATTACATACATTATATACATACAAGACAAAGGAACGAATTATTGGAAAAACATAGTCTTGACATGGACTTAGAAGAATATAATTTTGGTGACATGCCAAGTAATAAGATTACTTCTTTATAATATACCTGTATGATTTTATTAATAATATATAAATACTCGGTAAGATTATGGTTAGGATATATGTGCAATTGAATGATTTAAACCATTAAACGATTTATATCAGTTCATCTTTACCGATATTTTATGGTAATCCACCTCCAACAACACATACGTCAAGTCAAACTTCTTCTCCTCATATTATTTATCAAAATTTGCCACAAGCACAACAATCTACATCAAACTCAGTTGATTTCAATCCAATATATGAAACATCAGATGGGTCTTCTTTAGAATCAACATACCTAGGTTAGGTATGTTATATTCCTTATATAATACTTTTATTCATTTTAATGGAAAAGTTTTATATTCTTTGTTTTTATTTTAATTTTGATGAAAAAGTATGTTTTGTTTTTTATGTTTTAATTTTGATGAAAAAGTATGTTTTTTATATTTATATATTGTTTTAATTTGAATGAATAATAATAAATTGTGACGTTAAATTATTAATAAAAATTTACTGTTATTCATAAAACATTATTATTTATTACTTATGTATTACTTACTTTTACATATTTTTTTAAAACATTAACAAGTGCCATGCAGACTTCAGGAATTATACGTGAAATTATTTGTTTGGAAATGCCGAATAAATATTGTAAACTGCTGTATGAATCTCCGGTGGCAAGAAATCTCAGCGTTACGGCTAGCCTAACTGTTACCGTAATAGCTGGACGCATGTTTGTATCTTGTTTGATTATTTTTGGCCCGATGAGATTAATAATTTTTTCAAAATCGGCTGATGACATTCTTGTAAAATTTTGAAAATGGAAACTGTGTACATCAGATTTCATACTATTTAACAGATTAGCTCCTTTATTTTCATTATCGATGTAAAGTTTTGATCTCCAAAAGCGTCTTTTACGTCGAACTTTTTTTTCTTTGATTTTCATATTAAGTTCGTGCATTAAAATAAATGCTGCACTTGCAACTTGTAAATGATAACTCATAATTCAAACTTGAAAAAAATTGTTAACACTGTATTTACTATATTTAAGCCAGGACACTTTTCGATACTAAAGTATGTTAACAACTGTATTCGGCTCTGGAATAGGCCCGAATAGCTACGCATAGTATATTTCTAAACGTCACACTACAAAGTGTCCACACGAACGAATAGAATTCGTCCGAATGCTCATGCGTGCTCGTTCGTGTTCGAATGAGCTCACTTCGAACGTTGCATTATTGTTCGCTCGTGTGTACGCAGCTTTACATTTTGGTCATTTCATTAAAAATGAAAACGATTGACTTTTTAGAATTCAACCGATATTAATTATTTTAATAGCATAATGGATGATATTTATTATTCTGGAAAAAATGTATCAATCGATGAATCAATAATTTTATAGAGAGGGAGATTGATATTTCGTCAATATATTAAAGTCGAACGGTATAAATTCGGTATAAGTTATACATGCTTACTTCATAAAAACGATTTTATAAATGTGTAATCAAAAAACACAAAAAGTTAACGAAAACACAAAATATAACGTGCAAAGTGCATACGTGCTCTAGCGTCAAAGGAATTACCAGATGTCATAGATGTCAACAATCGAAGCGCACATTATAACGGTTTATGACGCTGCAACTGGGTGTCAGAGGTCACTGGTAAGCATGCGTACATTTATCGGAGTAGGGGGTATTAAGTAGGGGATGCGCACTACCGAACGAAAACCGGTCACCGTCTCGTGTCTTATATTTTGGAACGAAGTATAGAATTATCAGTGTTGGTGAAAAAATAAATACAGTAGAACCCCTATCGTTCGTTAATCTGTATAATCCGATCATTAAATTATCGATATGAATATTTTAAAAATACATTTGAATTTTCTAATTTTTAGTGTACCTAGAGTTAAACCCACAAGATAAATATATGATAAAATTATGAAAATTATATGGATTATAAATAATTTTAGGTTTACTCATGTCTAAAAATTCAAAAAAATAATATTTTGAGAAAATATTAAGTTTTTAATTGATTTAAAATGAAATAATTGCATTTATTACATAATAATGTGACAGAAATATTACTAATCTTAATGTCATTAATCAAATTAATGAATCGTTAAACTTCATTTAATTTTAATGTAATAAAGACACAATAATTTCAGTTATATTATAGCTTTTGAAGATGCGTGCAATAGATTCAGAACACCTTAAATAATCTGTCAATCATTACTCGTAACGACAGTCGGTTTTCGCGCTAGTTGTACAACAGTCATTAAGCTTTCCCTTCGCGTCCCTAATTGCTCGTTCGCGATCCTCGCATGCCCATTTCAGCTGTTCTACTTCGTTTTCGACCGACTCCAATGTTTGCCACTTTCTGGCAGTCCTGTCGTCTTGGGCATCAAACACCGTGCATTGTGTCATCAGCGAGAGACGATCGGAGAACTTATGTTTTTCCAGTCGCTCTATCTCGGCCGACAGACAAGCTGATCGTTCGGCTAAAACTTTTGTGTCTGCCGTCAGCTGGCAGTTTTCAGCCATTGCACACTTGAGCTGGTGCAACGTGTCCTTTAGCTGTTTGGCCAACCGGAATCGTTCGTCATCTAGATCTGTAAAGATAGCCTTCGCGCGACACTGTTCTGCTTTTTGGGCTGCTATCAGTTCACAGTGTGCGTTAGCCGCATTTTGGCTCTTGGTCTTCCAACCAGCCGCCGCGGCGCACGCATCGGCCAGTTCTTGGCGAACCATATCCATACATTGATCAGCCCGTGCCAACTTCTCGGGTGTTGTATGCCTATGTGCTTCTAGTTCAGCGTCCCGTTCCCGAAACTCGGTGGTAAGTTCCTGCAGGGATCTATCGCTGGTGGCATTTTGTTGCTGTAGTTCGGCCAGCTGTTTCCCCTGGCACTGAACCATCGCCTCTTTATCGATCAATGAGCATCGTAATTTTTGTGCTTCGGTAGTTTTGCAATCGATCATAGATTCCAAGTCAGTTTGTTGCCGTTGCAATGACTTTACACTCTCCTGCTCATAGAAAAAAAACCATCGATATATAATTCTACGGTGTATTTAGAAACATGGTCACAGTAGAATAAATATATTTACAATAGTTCTTTATGAAGAGTACACATTATTAGTAACAAATTTTTGAGTATTAATGGCGGTCATTATTGTGTATAATAATAAAATACATGCTACAAGATAATAGTATCTAGAACGGACAAATATAAGAGCTGGTATCCTTGTTTAAATTAAAAAGGGTGTAATAATTAAGTACACCAGTTGAACAATGCCCTTGATCTTGAGTACTTGTATGATTATCAAGTATCAACGATAAATCATCTAATATTTTCATATACTTTTATAAAAATTAGTTAACACAAAATAATTTATAGTTCTACACAAGAATTAATCAATATGTAAATACATAAATTACAAATTGAAAATTTCACATAATATAATTTTACCATATAAATTCAAATTTTCAATTGTATCATTTGTATGATCTATTAACTCCATATTTCCAATAAACACTAAAATATGAAACCATATACATTAACGATACCATTCCATTGTATTAACTAAGTCTGAGGTATCTAGATACAATTGTATCTTTGTGACATATAAGTATCTAAGATACTGCTGAACTATGATAATGTAGTGAAAATTACTTTTTCTTTATTGATTTTATCCAAAATATTATTATTGCATTCAATAGTTTTTGTCTTCGAAATTTCCAGTTTGTTGATTTTTTCAGTTATCTGTAATTCCTTAGACGATCGAGATCTTATACTGCAATCCAACTCATGGTTATCTTGTTCCAACTCTTCTACCGTACTTAATATTTGACTATACTTCAATGACGTCTCTTCTAATTCTTGATTGACTTCATCATAAGACTGTTGGTGAAGAATCTTTTTATCTTCTATCGATTGCTGGAGATTATCTAACTTCATTTGTAAATCATACATTTCTGCTTTCACTCGGTCATGCTTAGCCACTTTTCCTTCCAATATATTTTTTTGTCCTTCCATTTGTTTTAAACAAGCTTTCAGTAATAAAATATCCGCGTTATCGCGTTCAGTTGAGTAAAAGTATTGATCACGATTTAAATTTTGTGAATGTTCCATTATAATTAGCTAAAGTGTAACATTAAATAAGAATAAAAATACACAAATGCATTATGGTACAACAATAATATAACAAACTAAATTAATATACTTACATAGCGGCTAAAAATTTGTTTTAATATCTTCTTAATTAAAAACGATGAGTGTTGAAGAGTGTACTGAATTCGCGATTACAAAATGTATAGTAACTATGCACATCGTATTTTACTTAGTTACGAATAGGATGCTAAGTAATTAATATTCGGAATATTTTGTTGATAGATACAATGAAAAGGTACATATTTAATTTATACAATTAAATTTAATTAACCTATTTTTTTTATGAGGATAGGGGCATAAAAAGTTTGACTATAATTATGGGCACTTATAATATTATATACACATAATTTTTATGATCGATATTAGAGAACCATTCAAAATATATTTATTTTTTTATGTTGATAAGGTAATAATAGTATAATATAAGAATTATAAAGATGTATTGATAAGAGTATATTATTATATTTATCTAAACACAATAAACATAATATTTATTTATCGTCTTATTTTTTTAGAAAACATCATAATATTATATATAAACTCGATAGCAATAAAATTTCAGACATTGTTGAAATTAAAAATACTAATAATAATTTTAACTTAAATATATTTGTTTAAAATTGTTAAGAAAATTAATAAACAAGATAATTAACATTTATTTTTCTATGCTTGGAATAATTTTACTTATTTATAAATATTTTAATTTCAATATTATTAAGATAATAAAAATGCAATGTAATTGTTAATGAAATTGTAAATTATATACAGCCTTTTGTTAATTTTTTTAAATATTCAAACAAACCAAAAAATAAAATATATTTACTTAATATTAATGAATTACAGACAGTTGGACAATTATTATCATTGTTGTGTGTCAGCTGGAGGACGACCTTTGTGATGGACGTAGGAGTTTGTAGTCGTGGTATTAAATGATTACAAGACTGATGTATTGTTGAAATATGTTATTTTTATTAAATCAGAATTTAGAATGGCGTGAAGGTGCTCGTTGTAGCCCGGTAATATCACGTCTGAATTAATGCCGATTCGGGCTCCCTTATACATTGGCTACTTCTATTGGTACCCGCGTCATCCTAGCAAGATAGAGTTGATCTCGTTTGTTATCATGTGTGTAAGTGCTAATTTCAGGAAATGCCATCGACCCACGTTTTGTCATCGAGTTGCGATTACTGACAGGATGCAGTTTATCCATACATTATCGTAATTCCTAATATTTTAAAAGTTTTATTAATATAATATAATATCATACGCCGCTTGTCCAAAATGATATTATATTATTTAATTTGCACATCCTATTTTCTTTGGATAATTTCTCGAAATTCCTGGTCGTTCGAGGCCGCTTTTTACTATCAAACTTCTTGATATTCACAATTCGAGTATAATTGGCTCGTTGCTGGTTGATCACACCCTAGCGTAATCCTGAGCACGTTTTCTACTATTAAATTTATTACTTGCCCATCTTAGATCCACGATTTCTCTGGTCCTATTCTCATAACTTCTTATGTTATTCTCCTGGATAATTTTATAGTCGGTCTAGCCTTGTCTTTTCCCAAAGCGTCTAATATTTAATAATAATAGTGATTTGTATTAATACGTACATAGTTCCCCCTTACCCTTGAGGTCATTCCTGATTTATTAGTAATCGTAAAAGTTATGTATCGCCAGGTAAATATAGAATCATATTGCCAATTTACTAATAAATATTATTGATTTGATAAACTGCTTGTAAATATATGTTTTATGTACATGAATAATAAGAACATTGTATATTTGATCATAATCTTATTGATTTAATTGATACCAACAATTTATATATTCTTATTGACAATATATAGTGTAATTTCTATAAATGACATCGTCAATTTTATAAACTATTTTCAAATTAACAATATAAACATTGTTAACCGTTTACAATACTATATTATTTAAATAACTAATGATATTTTTTCGGTGCAAATCAAATATATTTAGGATTTTCTCCAATATTAAAACAGATTTCTAGTGGTTGTGACTATTGACAACAGTTTCAAATATTTTTATAATAGACCAAAAGCGTGTTATTCTTGAAAACATTGTCGAATTCGTCGGAAGGTAATAGCTGCATGATCGGAGAAGGCAAATTTGGTACTGGTATAGCTAATCCAATCAAAAACATAAATGTGAAATGAGAGCCAAGTTCAATATTATGATAAATGCCTTGGTTGTTGACTTCAACGCAAAAGAAGTGAGATCTAAATGGGTGCCAAGTTCAATGGTCAGTCCTGAAATGTATTTATAAGTAACAGTATAACATATCATATCTTCTTATAACATAAGATAATGTATTGTAGCCTAAGGTCTGTCTTGGCTAGTTTTTATAAACCTACCAACGAATTATTATGTTCGATCGCTAGTATCTACCAACAATCCAAATTTTCGAAATTATAAAATAAGAACCGACAGATACTTGTAGGTTTAGAACTTGCGAAGGCTATAATTCATATATGAAAACTAGCCAAGACAGACCTTAAGCTACAATACATTATCTTATGTTATAAGAAGATATGATATGTTATACTGTTACTTATAAATACATTTCAG
>JACXSJ010002702.1:0-38574 GCA_014851325.1 Pentalonia nigronervosa | reverse complement strand
TATATATATATATATAAGAAATATCGTAGAACTTTTGTCCGATCGCAGTCCGATTTAATGGAAATCTCACGGTGCGTTCGATTTATCAGTCCTGTACATTGTGAAGATAATACAGCATCCCGTTATACGTATTGTACAATAATAATAATTTGATATGTGGCGCCGCTCATTAACTATAAAAGCGTACTGGAAAAACCAATCCATGGTCACGCGGTACATTACATTATTATTATCGTGTAGGAAAAAGAAAAACGATTAATTTTTATTTATGTCCACTACCGGTTAGAGTCGTCCCCCCCCCCGAGGTTAGGTTAGGTCTATTATTTTATAATAATTACGATCTGCTAGACTCGCGAGAACAATAATGTATATTATTATTTATATTAATATTATATTATAATCCGTGCCAATAATAAGTATCAACACAACAATAATAGAGGACCGCTGCAATATTATTGTATGGTCCCGTCGTATGTTCGCCATTGTATAGCCGATAATATAATAATAATAATATAGTATATCATATCCGCGTGTCATCGCAGACGAAACTTTGGTCTGGAACGGGTAAACTATATGGTCTGATACACATAGTTTTGATTTGAAAGTTTGAAGAAACAATAATAGTGTTAGGTTCGAAATGTATAAATTCATTATTTAACATTGACATTTAACGCCGAAAATAAAAACCGTCCAAACTCTGGTCGTATAACAACGATTTAATGTTAGTTGTTGTTAGTTGTTGTTGTTATCATATTATTATTATATTAAAAAGCAACGATATAGCTGTTAATCACATCAATGGTAAAATATGACCTATGACTATAGTTTCACAGCTTGACATTTAATTTAACTATCGTTTGTATAATGCATAAACTATTCACTAAGCACACTCATTCTAATTCTTAAATAATACAGATATTCAAAATCTGATTTTTAAAACGTTTGCATATACTTCTCAAGACCATATTTTAAAATATTATGTTTTTTTCACTATTTAAAGAGTGTCCTGTGGAAACACAAATTCTTTTTTCCAAAATATGATAACCTCTCTTTTCTACTGTAAATTATCTAGCGAATAATTCTTCTGAAAACATTGATGCATAAAGATAAAAAGTCGAACGCGTATTTTTTGAGTTATTTAATCTAACCTTGTGTATTAAGAATAATAGAATCACAATAATGGTTTTAGAACATTTAGGGGCTATGGTGATTTGAACATTTTTGTGATTGATATTAATCCATCAACATTAATAATTTGTAAAAATGGCCCAAGTATAATAAGCAAATAAATAAATATTACATGTATTTTATATTTTTGTGAAACCATTTTTAACGATTATTATCTTTAGAATGAACATTACAATAACTGAGAAATTACTTGTTTGATTTTTAAATTAGGTATATCAAAATTTCTAAAATAAATTATCCACTAAATAATTTATAGTAAAAAAATAAAACTTCTCATTTGAAAAAAAGAAGTTTGTATCAGTACAGGATACTTCTTAATTAGTACAAAAAAATTGAAAGAATTGAAAAAATGGATATTGAGTTTATTCAAAAATTCCGAAAATCAGAATTTGAATAAACTTATTATAAAATAAAAAAAATAGGTGATGACATACTTGGTAATTAACCCTGTATATTTGTGGATTTTTTACTTTCGTGTGCATGTGTATAACAGGTCAGGAGTGTTGAGAACACAATTTTATGCATCTTATGTAATCTTTTTTGTTCAATAAGCTAATCAACACATCTAGTTTTGCCTTAAATTATATGTGTACCATAAAACATATGCGTATATATACTATGTATTATATTCAATGTAAGAATTATTATGGATACGATATTTTAAGTATTGTGCGATATTCTTTAGATAAAATTCCCACTATATTTTAGTTTCATGTATCAAATTTATCTTAATCATGAGTCGGCATGAGTCGGTGGTGAATCATTCTATATTAAAATATGTTTTTTGCGATAACAATTTAGAAGCGGCGGTTGTGTTCACATGAATTTTGTCGGCTTTTTGTTTGTTTTTTATTTTAAATTTAAGTGTTTAAAATGCAAACTCTATTATAAAAAAAAAAAAAAAAAAAAATTAAAATGTTAATCAAATATGGAATATTATGTTTCACAAAACTATGTCTCGGGAGGAAAAAAATCAACAAACATTATTTTATATACCATCATTGTACCTTGTTGTGCAAATTCAATTAAAAAGTGACATTAAAGTTTAGAATCGAGTAGTTCATAAACCATTAAATATTTTATGACCTGTAAATATTTAATATAATATAAACTCTATTCAAGTTTGGATTTCACCCTTCGAATAAATTAACATTAGACGGAGGGAATTCAAATAACATGTAGGTAACTATATAGTACATATATAGGGCACACTTAAATAAATTCTCAGAAAATAGTGAAAAAAAAAGACGTGTTTGCGTTAACACGTTAATGTAGGTGGAATGTGGTTTTTTCATTTCGGCGATTGCGAAGAAGCGAAACGCGTACATAATCGTTAGTATATATAAACAGGCATAAATAATTGATATTTCGCTCGTGTCCTTAACGCGTGACGATAGTTGAATACCGACGTGACAATAATCACGTAAACACGATATACTAGTGGTGGGGAGGGGGAGACATATCCAAGGCGACTATTGCGGCGAAAATTTCGGTGGACCTGTGAGTAGGTACCTTATAGTATGCAGCGATATGGGGGTGTTACTCGTTTCTGTCAAAAAAAGTTTGAAAACCAATGATTTTCATTTTTAAGTAATTCATGCAGTGGTGGGGGTAACATAATATCACGATAAGCGCCGCTAGGATAATTACCAGGAATGGGGGGTGTACAGTAATTTAATTTACTAATTACCCCGGGTAGTCAAATATTGAAAATTGCTTAGCAAGGTGAGCTTATTTAAAAAATAATAATAATATTGTTCAATCAAAATTGATAATAATACATTTTTATTTTTTTCTTATTTCTTGTTTTTTCAATTATTATTTTATTTTAAATCTACTACGATTATCATGCATAATATAGTAATGTGACTTGTAATAGCAATTCCATTTGTAAATAATCGCTAAGACCAAACAATACATTCAGCGATAATCGAAATTTTGAAATATTCAAATACAATGGACATGTGATTTTTTTTTAAAACCTATGATTTAATATTGTATTATTTTACTTTTGTTTATTAATACTTGTATTATAATTATTGTGACGTTTTGAAATATTTAAATGCAATAAATATGCGATTTACAATTATATAATGATTAGAACATTTCCTTATTTTAGTGTTCACACATGATTGTTATATTTGTACGTGGTTTACAAATCATATTTGGCGTAAACGTCTTTTTACAAAGATACATTTTGACGGAAACAAAAATCGTATATTTTTCATCTTTTGGTCAAAAAAGGCTATGCGTTAATCAGGGAATCGGTTTTTTGGCGCGAAAGCATCATGCCCGGTGCTATTATATAATATCAACACAAAGCTGGGCCAGTTTGTCATTTTTTTTTAACCAGTTAAATTTACATTACTCTAATATAAAAACTAACAAAGTTCAAATACAAGCTAGTTTCTGAAATTTTTCAAATTTTTAACTCGGATAGTTAGTAACGTAAGTTAGAATTCTAAATTTTAAACTATAATAAACTTTAAAACTAAGATATTATTTTTGAAATTCCATGAAATAATTTCATTGCGTTTGTATTTATTTTAGTTACATCAAATTTTAAAAAGAAAAAACGATTCCTAAATGACCTAGTCTAGAAACCTATAAATTCAACTATTTATCCGTAATATTACAATCGAACTTCGGGAAGTATGTTTAATTTACTACCACTTTTGATAGTTTTTATGTAATGCAAACAAAAATATATTTAATTTTTCAGGACGCATTGGCATGTGCTTGCGCGTGCTATAGTTAAAACGATAGCGAATAACACACACTAATGTTCATTTATTACTCACACACTGATACAGGCCTAATGTACAAGTCACATAAATTGCTTAAATACTATTCCTTAAAACGTACTACACTCTAGCTCCCTTAACTTTAACCTTCTAACACTAGTTAGTAAGTGTCCTGTAGCTTTGAGTGTTAAAAACGCGGTTGGAAAAAATTGTGATTAAATAATGTATAATATTATGTTTTTTTCTCCCAATATTATCGGCTATGTGCGGCTGCAGGCGGAATTGCTGCGCAAGTTATCGTTGGATGTCGGTCCACCGCCTCCATACGTAAAAAATTTGATGTGTACCATCGCGTCTGCGACTCGTGTTTAATATCATTGCGGAACATACGTGCGTATTGTGCCCAGCATTGCTAATACAATAATAATAAAGTGGTAGGTGTTCCGGATAATTTATCGTCACCGGGGAAAAAAAGACGCGGAATATAAATTGAAACTCGGGGAAATCCAAAATGGCTCGAAAGGGAGCTTAGTTACACAAAAAGAGAGCGTAAGAGTACGCGCAAGTGATGGGGAAAAAGAAAAAAATAGGTGAAGTATAAGAGAGATGGGGAAAAAACACGAGACATTATATTCTCCATGTCAGGTCTCTGTTCGTTTTGGGATTACTTTGTCAACCCGTCTCTTGGCGGTGCCGAGGAATTTTATGGTTACCGCCGACTAGGAAATTTTTTAAATAAAATAAAAAAACGAGGCGAACATATTATTAACATACACGTATATGCACTATGCACGTGGTGTGTATATTATTATAATTACGTGACTAAAACTTCATTATTTCAAATGCACGTGAGTCGGGTTTATACAAAAATAATAAAAATAAATACTATTATGAAACTAATAAATCCGTCTTATAAAAATTAAATTTCTCTCTCGATAGCAGCAGTAAATTAATTCTAATTAAATATAATTAACGTAAAAGAATGTATTTGTTGTGTATAACGATATAACTATACTATATATATATAACGTACATACTTTGTTTGGTAAAAATAAAAAATGATTTAAAAGTGGACCTTATATTGTTTTTGTTTAGTTTTTATATAGGTTCAGAGGTATAATCGAGAGATCTGACAGATAAAATAACTTTTGCTTTAGTCAATATTTAAAAATTTTTTTTTTTAGTTATATATAGACGCTTGCGCTACAAGTGCGGTATATCTTTTCTTGTTTTTTTTATTTTAATTAATTACATTTATTTTAGTAAAATTAAAAATATCTAATTTGTAAATCTAATTTTTAGAAAAAGTAAGTAGTTTATTACAAATAAAAATAGTTTTACAGTAAAACGATATGTTATAATAATAAAAAAATATGTAATTTTTGTTAAGAATATAAATAACTTTTATCAACAAAATGTTTGGGAATTTTTAAGCAGAAAAATGTAATTTAGTTCTCCATAAGATGTACAGTAATTAATGGTGCTTTTATTTTAATAGCTAATAAAGTGCAATACATTTCAATTTGTTAAGAACGCCTTATTTTAATTTAAAGTAAAGTAATAATACAATTAATATTATTTATGTGTTCGAATATTTATCGTTTGAATTCATGTAACAATATAATCAAAACGAGAATGAATCTTTTAACACATATTTATTATATTGTGATAAACTTTTCACCTTCAATGAAATTATTAAGTAAATAATACTATTTCAATCGAGTTATATAAAAAGAATATAATATATTATAAATATAATAATGCTTAATAATAATATTTGAGATTCCGTTTTGAAATATTTTATTGGTATTTACATTTATTTATTTCCTTCTGTTGGTTTTATGTTTGACTTTGTTCTTAAAAGCTATTCAGCTATAAAACATCTTCAATTATTAATAGAAAATTTTCACAGTAACTGTGAAAATATTTTTCACAACTAAGAGAACTGTTCTCTTAGTTAATAAATACAATTATTAATATAATTTTCTTAAATTTTATTTCTCTTTCACAATATAATTTCATTGGATGGTTTAAAAAAAGAATGAAACGACAATGGAAAAAACGATATTGTAAATTTAATTGTTAAAACATGCGTATCTATTTTAAAGTTTTTCATATATCTACATATTACAATATGTAAAGGAACACATCGACTGAAAGTTTCGCTGGCCCATAAATAACGATTAGAGAATTAAATTTCACTGGATTTTGCTGAAAGGTGCTAGAACAGGTTATTTGAAGTCATGATGAAGTTGAAACTGTTTCAAACCAAGTTTTTTGGTAACATAAATCAAAGTACTGCACAGTGTACAATATAATATATAACTTAATATATTATAACCATACATAAGAGTAAATCTCTTACCTTGTTAGTTCCTTTAATAGTTTCTGAGTTAATAATATTAAATTTTGCTTAAGCAGTGTTAAGCTGATTGAATCATAAAATGTATTATATCATATCGACATAATATATGTATGGCACAAACCAATTATCACACTAAATTGTTAAAAAGTGTTTAAAAAAAGTTCTGGTTAACAGAAGCTATAAACTTATAACTACTCGTATTTGATATAATTATACGATTGTAAAATAATTTACACACTTGCAGCTTTTGTATACGAAAATAAACTTATTTTTATAATACGCTGAGAATAGCGTTTGACACACTAAACTGTTATTCTTGAAAATTCACTAACAAGAAATATATGCGCATGGTATATGAAATTCTTTTCGCGGGTTCAATAAAAATTAATTGAGCGTTGTGCGTTACTTCTAAATATTGTAGACACCGATCCATTATTTGGATAGGGTATGAGGTATTGCTACTGCAGAATAGTGAAACTTATAAATTGAATTCACCGTCAAACAACAAATAGATCCTATTACCATACACCGATTGGGTTACACTTCTCATTACTTTTTTCCCGATATCATGCACGTCCGCGAGTCAACATTGTTCGGATGTGTGTGTGTGTGTGTGTGGTAAAGTTTTGCAGTAAAAGAGGTCAAAAGTTTTTATCTCGGTGCGTAAAAATCATTTCGAACATTGACATGTAAATAAATATATAAGGGAAGGGAAGTGAGAGCCGCGGTGGGCGAATAATGAGAAAGTGAACGGACAAAAAAAAAAATAAGAAGAAAAAGAAGATAGTTTTAGGGACTTTTGGAGTTTTATAATATTATGAGTCTAAAATTTTTTTTTCCCGCTGTCATAAAGTTCCAGTGCATTCTCCTCCGAACTCATTATCATATTGGTATCGCATATTGAGCTGCTTTATAAAGTACCAGATGCATAAGGCGACCCGTTCGTTTCAAATTATTTTGCACAATAACACTAAACAATTGGAAAACTTTCTTTCCGAAACAAAGCTTGATCTACAGAGGGCACATGTTGTACAGAGATTTTTTTTACACATATATTACATAGTATAATATATTTCCATATTTTTGTCTCTATTTTTATTATTTTACCACAAAAGTCGGCTTACATATTCCAAGCTCATGTTAAAAATGTATGTAAACAAAAGCATTAAAAGCTCTAGTTATGGTTAGTTTTTTTTTATTTCCAAAGCATAAAATACCATTTAAAACCACAAATATTAGGGTTTATCTATCCCGGCTTATACAATAATCTGTGGTTAAACCAGGGATATAAGTGCACTTAGAATACTAATGGAAACAAATTGAAATTTAAAATGAAAATCGGATAAATAATATAATCGGCTATATTTTTTTACTTTTAGTTATTTTCAAATCTTTTTACTTATTTCTAAGTAATTCACCTACTGTTTAGTACTAAAATACACTAGACATTTTGCGAAATTAGTTTTGACTTTAGTTACATAATTAAAGTTGCAAATGTTTTACAGTAAAGTTGTTAACTCTAGTCCCTAGGTATATTTTACCGTCAATGTACGAAGTTGTGAAGAAACTTAATAAGTTAATAAAAACAAAGTGGGGATTAAAAATGTTTTATTAAAAATAATATTTAAAGTCACTTGAGGCTCTTAAGACTTAATACTGTAGTAAGTAGTTATGGCGTTAAAGAAAATAATTAGCAAAATAATAGGTATACGAAGTTTCCGTGCATTTACTCCGTTGAACGACGAATTCAATTTTTTGTAACAAATTGAATTATTTAATCAAATAAAAATAAAAATTAAATAAATAAATAATTCTTTTATTTTAAAACTATGATATGAAATTAAAGGTATTGTTTTTGAAGAACTTCTTTTGGTGCCTCAGCTATACCTTATTTGATAATAGTTTTCAGAGTTTGAGACTTCGCATATGTGTATAGATTGTACTCGCATTGAATCAATAAGTTTCCCTAACACACAGTGAATAAGAAATATACTATTTATTTTACTCGTTTTCTTACTATTACCAACCGTAAGTTGTTTAAAAATTAGGTCATCTACCCATTTGTGGTGGGGTCTAATAAATGACCGTCTTGCGTGAGAGACTTTGGAAAATGCTTCCCAACGGATAGCCACAGGCATGTTTATTGGATGTACCTACGACAGACTCCAGAGAGAATGAAAGAGAGAGAGAGATATTATGCGCGTCAAAATACAATTTGAATAGTGGCTAATTACTAAAAACAATAATTTATCGAATCTTTAGAATTTTAATTTTAATTATTTTTTTTTTTAAATAAACATATCGATATTTTATGGTTGATAGACACCACCCAAAGTACGCATAACACTTTTATAAATGTTACAAAAATAAAATGTATGTATTATAGTTTTATAATAATTGGTTAGATATTGTTTTTTCATGTCCTAGGAATAGCACTATACCTACCTATCTATAACTACTATAAACATTAATAAATAACCATCATTATTGACAAGATTTTTCGTGCAAAAGACATATACGTTTTTTGTGTTATTATATATATGACTTATGAAATATAAAATATCGTACCTATGTAGTAGTTCCTGGAAATATGATATTTATTATTTATTGTGTATATCAAGACTGATGGCACAAATCAATACATTTTTGTCTACGCAATTGTAACGTTTCTACAGCGTTCATACAACACTGTGCACCGTATCACCTACGGGCCGACCTTTTTTAATAAATAAAATTCGTATGATTTATTGTTTAGCATTTTGAATTAAATTTTTAAAAAAGGTGTGTGGTTTAATTTTCTAAGAGTTAAGATGCACAGGTAAGAAACAAGGAATGAAAATGAATAAACCATGCTTTCTTTCGGCTCGGTAAAATATTACGAAAGATCTTTTCACACTGCCTAACTCCAAATAAAATATATTAAATTCTCACGGTTTTGAATTATTCACAGCGTAGTACCTACCGAGTTTATGGCACCAAATATAATGATCGGTTAACAATTCCTGCAGGAATTTCACGAAATTCGCACTCGGTGATTTTCGCCTAAGTCCTATCGTGTAACCAAACCTATTGCATGACGACGGACGAATTCGCACGACAATTTTATAATCTAATAAACCGGTGTGGCAAAAGTTTTATGCCGACCACAGTAACCATAGCTAAATGAATGGTACGGTGAAAATTACACGGCAATTGTTCCACCATATTATAGTCTGAGTCTCAGAACGAAGCTTATTGGTGCTAAATTAACAGGTGATCTTGGTTGCAAAAAGTTTTGAAATAGTCTTTGGAAAAAAAAGTGTATATCATATAACTTTAAATAAAGTCTAAAGAATCACAAAACAACCGAAAACTCGGAAAACTATTTTGAACGACTTGGCCTATATTTTAATACAGTACCGTATGTTTCCGCCAGTATCGTTTTCTGGAATATATTAGTATTTTATTAAACTACACTTTTGAATTGATATAAAAATTTAATAATTGAAAACAAAAGATTTCAGAAATGCTAGCTACAATGTTATGTTTATTCGGTAATTGGATTTTAATGCCAATTCAGAATTGTCGAAACGTATTATTACAGTTTTGTGAAAAATACTTTTGAAAAGGTATCAAGATACTAATACTAGTATTTGTATTAAAAATTATTAAAAATGTTTTTAAAATACTTATATAAAAATGTATCTTACGAATACTCACAAAGTATTTGAATACAAATACAAAAATTATTTTAAAATTGTAAACAATCTAATAAATGTGTTTATAAGTACGCATATTATATTACTACTTAAGATATATTTTAACAATTTCATAAACACTAGATTATAATCTGACAATTTGAAGGCAAAAATATGATTACATATTATGTTTACATATTTTTCAACTAATATTGATAAAATTAAAAACAAAACAAAACAATAAAAAGTTGTATCAACTATTAATATGAAATTATTTTACAATTGTTAGATTTCTAACAGTTTCAACGAAAACAATATTATTTTTTTTGATAATCAAATTTTTATGAAAAATAATTAAAAAGCAGATTTTTCAGTATTTAAATGTTGTTGAAAATACTATGAAAAAGTATTCAGAATACTTAACAAATACTTAGAAAAAATTGTAATTGGAATACTATAAAAATACCTCAAAAAGTATTTAAATATAAGTGTCCGAATACTTAAGACTGCGTATCAGTAATGTGATATTTTGACATTCATGATAAGACACTGGCAAATAATCTATAATGGTTGTCAATAGTAGATTGATACCTAGTATATTAGACCCGTTTGTCACATACCAAATAGTATAAAAAAAAAAACTATAAATCACACAAAAATAATTTGATAAAGTTTAACATCTCGAATGTTTCATCTAAAAGAATACTAAGTAATTTTGTTTTGCAGATATTTTATGTTATTTCACAAACTTAATACGTTTTGATCGTTTTCAATTCAATGTCAGACGTTTATTTTTCTAATTTGTTTGCTTTTTATACTGTAAATTATGTAATATTTCAAAACGATTCTGGAGTCATCTATTCAGATGCACAGTAGCTCAAATACAAATTAATGTAATTCACAAATATTGCTATTTAACAATAGGCAGATTTGATTAATTGCAAAAATATTGCGCTCTTTCCCAAAACGCCATTCATTTTATTACGTTTAGCGACGAATGCTCTGCAATATTTAAAATTCGTATGTATTTTATCAATTTATATATAAATATTATGTACTTAACCTAAGCCGCATTTTATATTTATATACGGATTTATCGAATAATCTGACATTAGCATTCCTGTTCATTCATCATCCTTTGGCTAATGGGTTTCGTAATAATGTTGAAAAAATAAAATCAAATGCAAATATCACGCGAATTCGGTGTACTATATGAAATAACAATAACAATAATAGAACAATATTATCAACATTTTTTTTTTTTTTAATTTTATAGTATATTACAAACGTACATAGTAGCTACGTGAAAAAGTCCGACTAGATATTATGTTTTTATAATATATTTCAAATAAATGTTTTTTTTTTTTTTTTTAAATATTATTCCGTTCAAGCGCTTAATTAATCAAACTGTCCTCGTGACGTCACCGATGTGTATACCTACATAATTGGAGTAAAAAAAAAAAATAAAAATATTACAGTTTAAAAACTGTTTGCTGAGTGCGTTTTATTGTTCGGTGTAAGCTTCTTAAAACTGATGTGATAAGATGTCATTGACAAATCAACTTTGATTGATCAATTATAAAGCTAAATGTTTGCGCTTGATTATGAGCATAACAAGAAGATGTGATTGAATTTAAGTTGTGTATTATTTTTCGAGTACGACTGTTATACAGGAACGGCGTGAAAAATTTGAGTCCCGAAAACTGAGCGAGGATTAAAATTTATAGTGAATGTGTAGATACTAGTAATATGTAGTACTCCCATGCTCTAAACTGAAAAAATGAAAACAAAATCGAATAATGCACATCAATATAATATAATATTATATTATGTATCCGTGTATAGTTTTCAATTATTTCTTTTCTTCAAAAATGTTTGAATCAGACCGGTATTTTGAGAAATAAAATATGTTTTTTACGTTTTATTAACTCCAGAGGTTTTTTGGGACCTATTATCGGTATATATATATATATAAATGTGTGCGTGTAACATTAGCTTTAGTGTGTATATACCTGCACGTCGTACACACTAAAACACACACATACATATATTCATACCTACGTACACACATATTTAATACATTACTTCCGGTTACCGACTGGATCGTTTGGGTAAACGTTTGAAATCGTTCGAATTGCATTATTTATCAGTCCATCCCTCTATGCCCCAACATCATCATGTACACACCAGTATATATACCAGTACATACACACAGTTTATACATACCGCGGTAGAGGTAAAAACCTACATATATAGGTATTTGGTAATATATACATATACACTTACGGCCAGAGCAACACGACGAGGTGGTTGGTTGGAGGGGAAGGAGGAGGTTCGGTGCGCTAAATATCGGTTATCGATCGTAGTCGTCGTCGTCGTCGTCGTCGTCGTCGTCGTCGTCGTCGTCGTCGTTAAACACACGTCCACATATTATACCGGAACAGTCGAAAAGTTTCCACCTCGGACACTTTCCACCGGTCATCCCACAACCCTCGCCATCCCTCGCCACCCTTTCCACGACTGGAGCAGGTCGTTATAAGTACGCACACACACACATAATGATACAATTACACACTGACCGTCGTAATTCAAAAACGCAACCCTACCGAGCATAATATATATATATATATATATATATATATATATATATAGTGATACACATCGGACGGTTGTGTTCGGCGTTGGCGTCGGCGGGCGGTGGGAAGGTATGTGGACGTGGTAAAGTTGGTAACGGTTAGTCGGGGGATTTCTTATACCGGATGTTTGCCCCCCTCCACACCCCGATCCACGACCCCTCGCCGCGAAACTGATATCCGTTTAGAACAAACGTGCGGGATAAACAACAACGTACCATCTGCCGGTGGCGGCAGTCGCGCGACACAGTCGACGGAACCGGAGGATTTACCGACACACTTTCAGACCTTCCGGTATGCATATTGACTATTTGTACAAACATTTTCTCGATACTATTACGATAGAGATAAAATATATTATATCGCCATGCCCCCCGCATGTGTGTGTGTGTGTGTGTATGGTGTGAGTGTGTGTATAAAGGTAGTTTCGACGACGACTGTGGCTGCAGAGGGAGGAATGGATGTGGCTGTTTTTTTTTTTTCCATTCGCCCAACCCTTTGACAATCCAAACGATTCGAATCGCGTCCCCGCGAGACACACACACTCGCACACCCGCACACACACATATTCCCGCAGTGGTGGTTTAGTGGCACCTCCACCCCCCTCACAACCCCGTTAAACCGATTTCATAATTTTTCATTTTTTCATCCCCTCCTGAAAGATAAAAAAAATAACACGTCGGCGTCGGTTGTCGTTCGTGGTAGTTGGTGGGCGGGTGGGAAAACAAAATAAATGTACCCGCGCGTTTTATGCACACACACGGTTTTCTTCACTTACAGTTTCCGCAATAAATTTCTATTATAAACAATAATAATATTATGCGTTCAGCGTTTTAAATTACACCGGAGCGTGTCGCGCAGTTTAATATAGCGGCGGTATAATATTATATATTATTTTATTGATATATTTATGTGTTTAAAAATCAACGCCATGTTTATAAGTCTAATAATATAATATTATTATTATTCTATTAAATATGACATACATAACGCGCGTATAAACTCGTATGGTTTACGACCAACGACGTAATCTTTAATCAGCTTCTGACAATATTTTTCATTAACGACCCGCGGGAACATGCACAATTATTTTATGATCCTACTACTCCGCTGACTTCATTCGCTTTATTTACCAAAATATATATAAACTGGTTTTTTTCTAAACTTTAACTCCATTTTAAGTAGAATGTATTTTGCAATGAGATTTGCTAATGTCATGAATTATATACGCGAATGACGTCCTCGCGTGTGGAATAAAGCTAAATAGGTACATATATGACCTGGCTTTTTTAATATGTACCTACCCACTAATCTAATAATATGATATACACATTCTTTAAAATAATCATCTAAGATACAAAAAAAAAAAAAATCATTAATGGATTTTATTTGATTAAATATTTTTTTATAGTTAATATATTTGGTTTTATTAATGTCATGCCTTACTTGAATCTTGGATGACAACATATTATTATTATACCTACAACTGATGCAGCGTCTTGGGGGATTTATAAATTACATTTTGCTCCTTGAGAATGTTATTGTAACTAAATAATGTAATTTTATGTCATAACAAAGATAAATTACAACATTTCATATATTTGATAGCAAACCGTACTTAGTAATAATACAAATACAAATACAAATATAAAACGTAATTTAATAGCTATTCAATTAAGAGCTACTACAACATTGAAAGAAAAAAAACTTCAATACTTTATAGTCTTTTTGTTTTGATTCATTTTTTACTTATTTCAATTGTACATCATTAAATATCACGAGAGAATCGACGTCCTGATCGCTTTAATTATCAATAATTATAATTAATTTCGATTTTATAGTTATATAAAATCGAATGCAAGATAAACTGTCAAAAAACTATGGTGTAATTAGTTCATACAATAATCATATACCACAGTCATTTTTCGACTATTTCTATAATCAAGTGATAAACAGAACACGATAATATAATGTAATAATATGTATACGGGTATAACGAGTTGAGGTCGAAGACGGGGACAGACACCGTGGTAGACGAGTTTTAATGCTTAATTTAAAATGACAATCAGTTGACGTTGTGTAGTCGCCGCCTAAGAGACAATAATGTGTGCCTATATGTTGAACCCAACGGGTCTCCTTTATTAATTTTAAATTCAAAGTATGGTAAAATGTGTGTTTGCCATCTTGACTCGATTATCAGCCGTAGCAGATTAACTCAGAACTACCCAGGTGAGACGTTGTTTGTTTATTAATTATTTCACTCGTTAGGTGTATATAATATTTTGTCTTGTGTCCCACAGACGAGCTCGGAGCTAGGTGGTTAATCAAAATAATATATCCTCACAAATAACTGAAAGTCGTCAATAATTTTTGGGACTTCATATGTTCCTTTGCAATGCAAGCCTTTGCGATGAACTAGACTTGTCGTAAAATCAATACCACACTTTAGAATATAGTTCCGTTTCTGACAAAACAATATCATATTATTTTAATAATCTACAATATTTGTGGTCCTTGCTCCTGAGTCTTATAAAAAAAAAAATAAATTATGATATCTCCATTATTTTAGGAGATATCGCAATATATATATATAAAGTATATATATATATATATATATATATATATATATTATTCACTTTTTAATTGTTTAATTACAGCATAGTCAATAAACATAAACGAAATGTATATATATTCTTAAATAAAATATAGTACCAATGTTGTAAAATATTAGTGATGTTGATTTTTTGGTCATACTAACACATATTGAACTGAATTACATTCATTCAATCAGTATCCTTTCTTTAGGTCTACATTTAAAAATTATTCTTTTTCAAATATATATATTTATATAATATTAGTATCAATCTTATCACAATAAACTGAATTTCTTAATGTAAAAGAAATAACATTTGGTAATACGGCGATATGGATAGACAAATTCGGTACATCCTGTCGTGTATTAATTTTCCGGAAATTCATATTATAATAAATTAATAACTTCATATTTAGTATTATATTATTATATTATCTTATTATAATATTTAAATACGTCAAAAATCAATATAAGAAAAAATAGTGAGTACGTGTGGAAAAATAGTTACAATTTCAATTACAATTTATATATAAATCGTTACTTTTAAAACAATTTCATTCTTTTGTAAAGGGTTTTGTTACTCTAATTTGTGTACTGAGTTTTATCATAAAATTGTATTATTATTCATATATTCAACAAACTGTACCTGTTTCAGCCACACGTCATATTGGCTCAATATATTGTAAATATAGTTTTTTTTTTCAAAAATATTTATATTTTTTTTATACAAACATAATAAATATGTTTGATTTTGTTTTAAATATTCAACATTTTAGATGAGTGGTTCTTCTTAATCGGTGTTCCGCGAACTTAGAATACGTATTCCACGAACATTTGTAAATCAGTGGAAAAATATTAAATCATTAAATATACAACGTATTCAATTTCAAATTGTGAACATTTTTTAAATTGTATTTGTTCATTTTATTATTTTTTAACGACTAATTTGTTCTGTATTATACGTGTTTGTTTAATATATTATAAAATTTAAAAACGTATATAAATAAAATCTAAAAAAATGTTAAGTATTCCGTCATTCGCAAAAGGTTAAGGACCACTGGTTTAGACTTTAGAGGAATAATATGTACTATATTCAATGTTTAATGGACATACACTGTATAACACAGACAAACCGAACGACTATTTTATGTTTTATCATTAAATTATTCAGTGGATGTATCCAGCCTGTGTAATGTAATTGTAGTGGAGTTTAGTAATGCGTTCAGATGTATACTTATTCTGGACGCATCTCAGTGTTGTTTTTTTCCCGACTGCGAAAATTTACGATTTTCAATCGTTAATCGTTTTTAATAATTTAATACAAGACCAGGCAGAGGCGGCGGCAGTAGTCGGTAGTATATCCAACCTAATTGGTTTTTTTTCGTATTTTTCGATGTATAAAAACCAGATGAATTTTCAATAAACGGGCGCAGGTCGCGTGCGCTGTGCCCTAGTAAAAAATGTACGACCGACGACCTTTGATGCTGCCGGGCGCACCGCGTTTTCCGCCACCAAGCAGACGAACGGGAATCCCGTTAAAAGGCCAGACAGAAATTAATTGCCTGAGACGTGGGTCGTGCAGGCTTTATTAAAAAACCACCGCATGGATAAAGTCCCGTGGCCATTCGCCTTTTCTATACTAATTCTCAGTGATTGCACCGTTGGCCCCGTTTCATATCCTCCGGTCCCACACGAAACGGCGACTTCGCAAAAAGAGTTCGTCTCGTAAACGTCGTTATGAACACGTCCGCCATCGGTTAGGTTAGGTTTCCGCCACGGACACAGAAACCAAGATATCGATATCGAGTCAAAAAAATCAAAACACCACATGAGTACAACGCCATCACAATGTTGGCAGCAGCGCAACCGTTTAGCAGACACAATATTATAATATACGATTATGAATTATCAAATAAATTTATCGGTAACGATGATAGTTATAATTACTGCCAAAGGTGAAAACCCATTAACATTTCAGGGGGGGAGATAACATTTTTAGTATTAGTGTGAGCGGGGAGCTAGGACTTCTCAATCATTTCGATCTTCACCTCTGATTTCTGCTTGTGGATTACTCCCAGACAAGGACACTTTACTCTCGCCGGGAGACCTTTTCTAACTTATGCACGCCAACTATACCTCCAACAGCATTACTTTACGTTAACAAATTTTCCGAGTAAAACATTTCTAGGTCGTTTCGCAGCGTTAAAGTTAGAAAAGCTGTCACATCGATAATATAGTCCAACACAGTATGCGAGTAATCCAACGCTGTCCAACAAGTTGGCAATACATATTTATTGGATATATTTCATATTATGCATGTCTGTTATGGTCGTGCTGCTAATTTTATGAAGGTGAGTATAAAACAGAAGCTCAGACGAGTCGAATTCATTATATCGGCAAAACCACAACACTTGTGTGACTCTCTGACACTTGTGTTACCCCTTGGGACACTCGAATGTGACATGTTCCGCAGGCTTGAATAAGAACCGTTATTGTTGGCGAAGTTTTAATGAGATTACTTTTTCTTTCTTAGTCATGTGCACAGTCGACTTATTTATCAAATCTATGACTACGCGAGTGTGCATTTCATCGTGTTCTCTATTCAGCTTACGGTCGCTATCACGGGATCGTACTCCTCATATCGTATCATTGTTGCGTGTTCGAAGTAAACGGCCGTTTCCATGGAACTCCGCGAACATAAATATTATATTTTAATTTATACCCAGTTTATATTATGGAGAATAATTGTTTGCTTTTTTACGATTTCTCAATTTAAGCGATATTGTTTAATTTCTCAGGTTGTTTTCATCTCATTGCAAACATTTTCAAATGTATCCTAATCGATAAAACAATGCATAGAAAATTTTGTCAATACTTTTATTCAAGTCTTGTTACGCACTGAAAATGTTGTCCCAACAAACCGATTATTGTTGGGCAATTTATTCCCGACGTTGTCTCGAGGTTTAGCGCGGAAACCCGAACCGATATACAATCGTTTTGTGAAAAAACTTCACGACGACACTGTCAAAAACTTATCAAGGCGGTATGTATGATTATCAGTTTATCACAATAAGTCGGACTGGTGAACGGTGGAGGGGTAGGGGGAGAGGAATAAAAAATACCCAAGCCTTGCCTCTTTTTAACTACCTACTCGTTGTTATAAAAACTCGAGCGCTGAAACACATACGATTCTCGACCGTTGTTCTGTTGAACTAAATAATAACGGTTATTAAACAAAAGTTGTTGACATTCTATGTGTAATTATTGTAATGGCAAAGAAACGACATAATGAGACTCAATCGGTCTTCCTTTGTGGGGTTGCTTGTATCGTTTTCTAGGTGACGTAAAGTGGTATAGTCGGGCGGGTAAATATTTCTTTTACTTTTTAAACAAAACAAAACAAATTCGATCGGTTTACCATAACAATGGGCTAACACGATAAAAGCATAATAATATTAACTAACTAAATAGATTAATCATTTTCTTATCGTTGCCGTTATATTTAGTTAAACATTTTAAGGTATTATAATGCTCTTAAAAATTTGGATGCATGTATAATATCCAACTGCAAAATAACAAGCGAAAAAAATGGTTCTTTTTATGATAAACATTACTATTTAAAATTACTACCTACTTTTAAAGAACTAATTGATGTATGGCATACATTGCGTACACAAATAAACCAAATAAATCATAGTAAATCGTCGAAATTAATTCATTATTTATCAAAACCTATTCTTATCTTAATTAAAAAAAATAATGTTATAGAGACTTAACATTTTAATTAAATATTTAAACTTTTAAGTGTTTTTCAAAAAATATTTATTCAATGCATAATTCATACATTTCAATGATAAATTGTATAATTAAAAACAATAATTATACGAAAACAGCTCATTAAAATGTTTAAATCACTTAATATCTACAAATATACAGATATATATTAAAATAATTCTTCAGTAAATCTCACATCGGATTTGTAGTTTTTTTAATTATATTTTATTCGCATTTTATTCAAGGAAACGAGCATCACGAGTTTGTTGTAATAATATCTACAAGTAAAAAACTAAAGTTAATTTTTTTTTATGAAACTTGAAACCATGTTGAGTTTTTTGATACAAAACTTTTACTATTTCAATGAAATTATTTACTATTTACTATTTACATATAGTAAGTCTATTTAATATATATATATATATATATATATATATATATTCAGTGAGTAGAACGTAATCATATTTTACGAATATTTTGAATTAGAAATTTTTTTCCTTTATTTTAAATATAGTATATAATCGATTTAATATAATATTATTATTGCCTATGTTTTTTTCCCAAGCAGAAAAGCCAAGTTCAAGGTCGTTTTTCTATATTTTATCAAACTGATTTTAAATGTTTAAACCGTATAAGATCGTCGTGAAATCTATTTGCGCACCAGTTGGTTAATTTAGTTTTCTCGGTCATCTTGTAGTTTGTTGTTCAAAACTAATTTCCATAATGACTCGCATACGAACTTAGTTAATTAGACGTAAAATATGTTTTCCGATGTAACTCTATTTCGGCAAACGAGTCATTCCGTTATGGTAGGTATAGCTGATTGCATTTGAGCTCTTTCATTATATTATACGAAAATAATTAATATAAAATGTATTTAAGTTCTCTGCGGAGTTGGATAGTGTTTTAAGCGTTTTGGGCCGACGGGCGAGGACTTTATTTTCCAAGTCGGCGCATGCATAGTAATTAGAAAGGACATTGGCGTTAGTGTTGTTCAAAAAATATGTTTATATAATATTATGCACAATATTTTATTTTCAAAAAACATTGACATGCCGTGCTACACTGCAGTAACCATGGTTCAAGTGACCTGCAATCCAAGTGGTAGGCTAATATGTTGCCGACACCTTGCGCAACGATGGAAACGATATTGTGTTTGCAGGTTAAGTTCAATAATATGTAGAAATAATTAAGTCATAGATGTTTCTGAAAACGGTTACGAACGAACGTGTTTAATGTTAATTGTTTGGCCGAAAGATGGAATTTAAATTTAAACTCTATTGATATTAGGTTTGTCTTTTTTTAGTGTACTCTAAATTATGTTCGCAGATCGTTAATTGAAACGTATTTGATAACTTTTAAGTTACTTATAACTTTAAAAATGCATTTTAACGTGTTCAGTTATTGAACAAATTATATTTAAATAACAAATAACACTAAAGTATAAATAAGTAAATAATAATAAATTGAATTTGCGGAATATTTAATTTTTATTCAGATTCATTAACAGCCAATAAAACTGATTTCGTATGATGAACTGAACATGTAGTGAGTCGTTAGACCTTCATTCGCAACATTTAAACGTTTATTTCCAATTAACTGAGCTTGACTGACTAGGGATTGATTAGATACAATTATTAATTAATGACAACTGGTTCCATTACAGGTTTAGTTGCATGCCCTAAACTGTTTATTTTCGATAAACATTTCATTTATGCATTTTAAATTGTTGTTATTTATAATAATCTGAATTTACTTTTGGTTTCTCCGTTATAAATTTTCCGTGAAACTTTTTCGGACGTTTTTCAATTTCAATGGTTTTCTTTATCATTTTTTTTTTTTTTTTGTACGACGTATGCCGGTTTTTTTTTATCAAAAGACTTGAAATTGTTGAATTGAGTTTATCGTGACCTTTTCTTCTCTATGCCGCTATGACCAACGTTTCCGTTATATTATCATTCATGCACTCCGTAAAATATGATTTCTTAGTGGCAGTTCTGTTTGACCAATATATGTATATATAATTTCTTACTTCTAAACGGGATTTTATGTTCACCACCGTACATCGTTTCAAGTGTTATACTGTTATTCCAATTTTCTTAGTTAATAAAGAAAACGGTCTTTATGTTTATTCGCAATACAATCACTGTACTAACAATCGTTTTCTTACATTTGAGGTTTACATCGGTGATGTTCTTCCGTCGAATTGAATTCGGCTTTGTAAATTCCATCATGAATATACTGCCGGCAAAATTCGAGTGGAAACTCGATAACGAGTCGTTATAAAAAGCGGTAACATCAATATTTGGTTAGAATTTTTAACTTATAAACAATACGATAAGACAAATCAGTAATAACTAAAACTGCAACAATAAGTGTGATGAACAATAGTAGTCGATGAACTTTTTGATGATTTTTACAATCGTAATAATATTTATGTACCTACTTTGATTTAAATGCATGTGTAGACGTCGTATGGAAATAATGATGTATACTAAAAATATTCAAAATGTGTCTAACCTAACCAAAGAATAACTAGTTTTATACAAAATGTAAACCTTTACTTTATTGCCAAAAATATGAAATATTAAGTAAAGCCTGTGCAAAAACAATGTCAATAACAAGGGTAAAATAATTATTTAAACATCATGACAATATTGCTTGACGTAGGTACATTAAAGTGCGTAATTAAAAACTACTGTCAAAAAATCCGAAATTGTGTAGAAATTGAGGGTCACTCGGATGAACAATAATCTCTGGCACATGGTCCGATGACATTTATTTTCGTTGCATTTTAATTACATACCGGCTCCTAGATGTGAGTGTGTGATAATATTATACGTTAATGTTTTAAGCTTCTAAGCCCAAAAATATTATCTTATTATTTCCAGTTGGTGAAATTATTTACCGACTGATATCAAAACGCAGAGTGGACTACTTTATGCACGAGAAGATAAACAAAACGGGTTTATGATTATGTACGTCTGGTCGGACGTGTCTGAAATTCAGGATCACACTAGTTAGAATATGTGCTATAACCAAACACACGACTGTGTACAGACCGATATGCGCGGGGCATTCAATTAAACAAATAGTTTGTTTGTTTTACAAAAAAAAAAACCCCGTTTTTATTTTTATGATTAAATATAAATAAATGAAAAAAATAACTTACGAATATCCAAACGAATTCAAATTCCAACGTATAGGCTTAACGCTTGAGAATAAGTTATGACTACGAGCAGTCGACTGTCGTCTACATAATAATATATATACAGACGGTTTGTAGACATTCATAAATAATATTATATTTACAATAAACATTTTTTTTTTATGTACAACAGGATATTATTGCCATTTGAATACTTGTATTTAAATAATTTTTGAAGAATTTTTATTGTATTCCAAATACAGTTTTTTCTAAGTGTTTTTTAAGTATTCTAAATACTTATTACAAGTATTTTTAACAGCATTTAAATACTTTTAGGTAAAACCCACCTTATTAATTATTTTTTAAAAAAATGTTATTATCAATAAAAAATAATATTGTTTCTGTTGAACGAGGGGGTTCTCTATAAGCGATTTTTTAAAAAAAAAGAATATCTAACAATTTAAAAACAATTTCATATTAATAGTTAATACAAATTTTTAATTATATCAACATTAATTGAAAAATATATAAATGAAATATGTTATCATATTTTTTCCTCTTAATCGTCAGGCACATTAAAGTATTTATAAAATTGTTAAAATGTATATTAAGTAGTAACCTAATAGGTATGTTGATAAACAAAATATATATTATATAGTTTACAGTTTAAAAAAAAATACTAATATCAGTATTTCAATACTTTTTCAAAAGAGATGAAAAAAATATAAATTAATTTTAAATAAAAGTATAAACATAATAATGCGTACATTGATGGGGTGAATATATTTGAGCTGTGTACATATTATGCACACTAAAAATTATAATATTAATAATGAAATAGTACCTATAGACTAATAATTTTGCGAGCATGAGGCATATTATACAAACGTAAACAAAACTTATTATTATTTATTTACCCATAATTATAAATCATATCTACTAATTATTGCCGTGGTTATGAAAATGATTCGAAAATAGCGTGATAAAAGTCATTGTTCGTACCAAAAGTATATCAATAACCAAAAGGACGTTATAAAAACGGCCATTTTTTCTAGTTGCCTAATAAAATGTATTTATCTTAATACGATTTAATGGTTAATGTAAAATGATAACGATCAAGTCGTTATTTTTATTTTAATACAACGAAAAGTTAAAAAATTTTAATTTAAATTTAAAATAAATTAGTATTTACTGAGTCAGATAATTTTGTTTGTCCAAAATTACATTTACCATTTACTCTCCAACAATAGTGTTTAAATATTCATACTAATTATGAAATAAAAACAATAGTTGGTTTATGAATATCTGAAAAAAAATAATTGTATGTAATTATCAGAATTTAAATGTATTTTAATCATCCCATTAAACAATATATTAAAGTCAAAAAGGCTTTTTAGGCTTAATTAGAAAAAAATGGTTAATCCATTACTCTACTATTGTTCAGCATAAGCAAATGAGTAATATTTTTTTTTCAGAACCATCGTAATGCAAATATTATAATAAACGTATAATATATAATATTATGCATAAACACCATTTTTTAAAAACAAAAAAAAAAAATAATATTTATATTTGTTTAAAAAATTATTCACTATTATTCAAGTTATTGAAGTCACAGTTGAAAAACCTACAAACCTAAACAATATAATATTACGGACGAAAGGTGAAGACAAGTCGTATTATGATACTTATATTTTATGGATCAGGAGTGGCCAAACTTTTTTTGATTAAGATCTACTGCTGAGAATATATTTTTCCTCTGAAGATCGACCAATTTAAAAAAATTATTTTTTTTATTTTTAATTCTTTATCATTAATATTAATAATAAACATACTTATTATATAAATAATAAAATTAATGTATAAAGTTATCTAAAAAATGAGTGTTTCACATTAAATTTCTAAATAATTTTGAAATAATTAACTGTTGAAGTAGAAGTGTGTCAATGCATACTGTTGGCCAGTTAAATATAATCTGAGAAATAGTCACTTACTGCTAAATGAAGACGCTTCTCTAAATGATTATCAACAATATTGTAACTCGGTATTTAGCTTTTATTAAAAATTATGTGAGAAAATACCATTTAATACTATTAACAAATCAATCCGAAATATGTAATATCATTTATTTAAATTGTAATAAAATAGTAACATGTTAATGTAATAGTTTACACACCTAAGTTTATAATAGTTACTTTTTCAAAAATCTATTAGTTGTTTTAAGTGTGTTATGATTTTTATGGATCTAAATTCGGGTGTCGTTATAAAAAAAAGATTGAGAAGCACTGGTTTAAATTTTAGAAAAATTCTATAATATTTTATATTTTTGGGGAATAATGAATTCTAACACGAAGTGCTTGAAAGCAGAAATGCTTGTAGAAAAAAAAATGTTTAAAAAACAGTACAGATGACATTAAAAAAACCATTAATCATAAAATAAATAAGTGTTTCCTAACTTGTATAATTAGGTTGCATTAACCATCCCTGACTGCAGTTTTGCAACATGTGAGATAAAGTTTTTCTCCACGAGAAGATTAAAAACGTGTTCAATTTTTTTTCTAATAATGGCATTGTGGATATAAAATTATAGTAGTATAAACTAAACATTGGTAATGTTTTGTAATTAATTTTTGAAGGATATGGAGGAAGGAGCCACCCTCGATTATAATAACGACAATTCATAATATTATTGTAGCACCCTCAAGATTTGAACTCTATAGTTGCGCCACTGACTGAAAATATTATGCACATCGGTTGATGGGACAGAGGCGACGTCGTTATTGTTTTATTTATTTATTTATTTTTTTTCGATTTTATTACCGTAGTCTTATTTAATTTAAACGTCCGGGCCGCGGGTGCTGTGTGAATCTCCACGGGCGGGACACGAGTACACCAGGCCAGAGCGTCCAGGCAAAGCTTGATGTGTCTTGCTACATCTCCTATTTTTTTTTTTTTTTTGTTGCATAAATCATGACTACGAACGCCGCCTTAGTAGACGGCCCATCTTGCTCGTCGCCGATCATGCTGTCATAAATCGACCGATATACCCCCGACCCACGTTCAAACACCACACGAGCACAGTTAAATATACCCAACGGGCGATACACAATATGATTTAATATAGGATCCTATAATATAATATTAAATTCATCATCACCAGGACCGTGGTTAGATATAATATTATAACATGCATCGCGATTTCGAGCGCAGTGCGACAGCATATTTTCGTCAGCGGCAGCAGTGAGCCAGTGAATATTTTGACTCTCGCAAATAATTCAGGATGATTCATTCAACGTGAAACATTCATTATATGGAATTGTATTGAATTTTTTTTTAAAATCTTCTTTTACACGGTTTCGTGTTTTTACAAAACGACATTTTTTTATACTAATTTAATGAAAAAATATTTTTTAGTATTTTTTAAGTTTTTTACTTTTTTGAATAACGACATATAGTTTTAATCTTATATTCCAAATCAGAATATTTTTTCCAATTATTTCGATACATAAAAATCAAATTTTGGACGAATAGTTTGTGCATTATAAGTAGGGCTAGGGACTTATAGGAGTTTGCATATTTTTCAATAATCATTCAAAATATAGCTAAGTAATATAGAAATTTGTTTCATAGTACTAGGAGTTAAAAGCAATCATTTTTATTTTGCATATTTTGTTATATTTGTATTTTAAGTGTATATTTCATATATTTTATTTATAAATTATACGTTATAACAAATTACAAACAATACATAACATAGAGAATTATACACTATACAATATTTATTAAGAATTTCTAGAAATCGGACAAAAATAGATTAAAATTAGATGATAATTTAACGATTAGGTCTATTCGATAAGGAATGCGCCGAATATACGATCAGTAGCAAGTTTTTCAAATCGGTTCAGTTTTTTTGAAAGCGTTATCTCGAACTCGTAAATTTAAAAATGATATTCCAATGCCACCGCAACCGATTTTAACTCGCTGGGAAACACGGTTGGATGCGGTTAATTATAATTGTGAAAATTATGAAATTATAAAACATATTATAAACAAGTTGGATAAAAAAGACGTAAACAGCATCCAAAAAGTTAAAAACATGTTTAACAACACACATTTGAAAGCAGACATAGCATTTATTTCTTCCAACTATAGTTTTCTTTCAAGATATATTACACGTTTGAAAAACCAAAATATGATGCTATCTGAGTCTATTTTCGTGGTAAAAACCGATAAAAGAAAAATTTAAAAATTCACAAGGAGATAAGGGAAAAGCAATTTATAAAAAATTAGTAAACGTTCTGTTAAAAAATGAAGGATTTAAAATTATTGAAAATATTTCTAATATATTAGAAGGAATAAACAATTCGATCGAAAATCTTGAAGACTTGGAAGTCAATGACTTAAAATACTAAACATTTACTTCAATAACATCTGTCGACATCTGTTGATGTCGAGCATTCATTTTTGAGGTACAAACATTTATTAGCGAACAATGGGCGCTCATTTACATTTGAAAATATACGAAAAATATTAGTTACACAATGCACTTCATTTGGGTAAGATTTTAAAAATTATTAAATTATAAACACAATATTAATTTATAATTGAAATTTTTGTTTCTTTTTGTTTTCTTTAAAAGGCAAGTAAGAGGAAATTAAAGTAATAAATAGTAATAAATAAATTTGTAATTTTTGGTTTTTTAATGAAAAAAAAAATATTTTTAAGAGCATATTTTAGCATTTTTGCTTATTTTTATAGCATTTTTGATAATTATTAAGGACATGAATGTATACATATTTTAGAGTTTTTTAGGGCATGAAGTCCCTAGCCCTAATTATAAGTATTTAAAGTATAGATGAGCGGAGTGGTATTCTGTTACCCTGCAAAATGTTGGTTCACTATTCCTCTAATCAAAACGCACTCCGTCCATTTATTTAATATATATTATAATAATTGACGGCAATTATTATCTAATAATTGATATCCAATGATTACACGCACGCCAGATAATCCGTACAAGCCGTATGACGATCTGGAGTGAATAATTTTACGCCGAAATCGCGTTTAAACAGCATTTTGAAGCACCCTGTGTGTGGGGTGCGGAGCAGGCGGAACTGGACCGGCGCGCTTGACGACGGGTCCCCGAGTGTCGTCGTGAGTCGTTTGGGAGGGGGATGACTGGGGTTGATTTGGGTCGGTGCGTGCATACATTATCATTATTATTATAAAAACGTGGCCGTAAGTCCAAGAAGTATTATATATAGGCACCTAGTATCGTGTGTGCTCGTGTAACGCTTAATTTAATTTATTATTATTATGCAATGAATATCATGATATTTTGTTTTATTATTGCGCATTGACTGACGGTAGGTATAGCAACGGAATGGTATATTATCTATTATAATAGAACATGGGTCGGCGAGCGGTTTAAAGAGAATAAGTCAATTTGGATTAATCGCCATGATATTATATTACACCACATAGGAAAACATATACGTTCTACGTGGTTTTCACTATCAAAATAGTTGGTTTTCGTATTTTACCTCAACGCATTTACTAACATTAGATACCTATCTGGGAGAGACGAAAAATCCTGATTTACGACGATTCATAGCAAATACACTCAAATGAGACGATCCGTAGGTACACGATCCAGAATGTTTGACTGCAATTTTACACCAAATCGCGTTAAACCTGCACATTTTTATATCACCCTGTACGTGCAGTATGTCGGGGTGCGGAGCCGGCGAGACTGGACCGGCGCGCGGACGACGGGTGTTGTAGTTAGGGGGTCGGGATGGGGGTGCGACTGGGGTTGATTTGGGTCGGTGCGTGCATACATTACTGTTATTATTATTATTACAAATACGCGGTCAAGACGCATTTTGTTATACGAAATATATATAGGCAGGTAATACCTAATATCGTGTGTGCTCGTGTGGCGGTGACGGCGCGCCCCCGAAATGATGCGATACGACTGCGACCAAGGCAATCCATCAGCAGCCCTCGTATAATCATTTAGCCGCAACAATCCACCGTTGTGCTGCCGGGTTTATAACAACAGCAGCAGTATATGTGTACATAACGGGGTGTGTGTGTGCGAGTGGGTGAGCGGGTGGTGGGTGTGTACGCGCGGGTGTGTATATGCGTGTCTATGTAATATATAATAATGTGGCGTGGGTAGGTGAGCGAACGGACGCGTTTCGCGAGCGACGAATTTATGGTAGCGAATTTATCGCCGTCCGAAAATTCTCCCCCGTCGCCGTCGTACGTGTTTGCGACGTTATGTGCGAGCGAGTGCGCGTGTCCAAATACAAATGCGTCACTGCGCGCGTTTTTCTTAGTTTTCATTTTTACGCGCGGGCCGAGAGAAAACCTCATCGAAAACACGAACGCAAATCGTTTCGTCCGATTAAACCGCTTCCGCGCGACCTGTTGTATACGACGACGGTGATATTATTGTGTTGTTTAATAATATATAGCTTATGTTTGTAACACCTCTACCCCCGTATACCTAGTCAAACGGGGTGCGTGGTTGGGTTCTGACGACGTCTATAAGATATCGGTTTCTCCAAACAGCCACCGCGGTTTAATATTACATTTTAAGGAGACGCGAGTGCACACGTCGTAGTCTTTCAAAAATCCTCCTCTCCCCATGTCGAGAATACGTACGTAGGAATTGTCGTACTTATATTCATAGCCCACAGGGTGCATGTGTGTTTGTGTGCCGTACATATTAGTTTTTTTGTTTACGATTTTTCCACAAACTTGAAACGTTCATCAATTAAATCAAACCAATTCGTTCATTGATGATTCGCATGCGACGTGGGCGTAATTTTGATTGCATGGCGTTCAGATTTCGTTTTAAACGCGTCACAGTTTTTTGTTGCTGCAAATGATATCCATACGAAACGAATCGGTTTGCATTTATTCCACGTGTTGGTTTTCGTATTTTGATATCCTCAAAGATTCTTTTGCATCTATCTCGATACACGCGTTGGTTTTCATACTTTGTCCAATACAAATAATTTCTGGTAAATTGTCATTACCTATATATAGTTAATTTTTTTTTTATAACTGTCGTGTACAATATTATATTTGTTCATACTGTATAAAACGAATCGATAAAACTATCCACAATATTGTTGTTCGGTAAAAATAGGAATCTTGCTTTTCATCATGAAACAAAAATATTGTGTGGCCCGAAGGGGTGTGTTTGGTCGGCAAAATAATTTTATATAAACAAAATTTTTTTTTTTTAATTATAAACGTTATTATTGTACAACAACACACAGATATTATAATATAATTGTAAATGTTGTCTGCAATTTGTTCAACGAAAAATACACTGTACATATACAAAAAAATAAAAACTGCATTTTGCCTGCACTCTATACCATTTGTGTATAAACGAATAATTAAAACTTATTAATTATTATCGTCGTAGTATGTTTTTCCCGAAGTACTCGAAATAATAGGTGTATATATGTATACATTGTGTTGCGTGGTATATTTCGACAAGTTTTACCTAATTAATTTCGTTAAAATGTTTGTACATATTTGTCTGTTGTTACAGTCCTGCGCGAATTACTTGAAATATTTTACAGCAGTCTGTATCACCCACGTGTAGTTGATATTTTTTAAAATTTAAATTTAGTAAATCAAGTTCAGAAATTGCCCACTAAAATTTACACACACACACACACACACACACACATACACACATATATATATATATATATTAAGATTGCATAATAAACTCACCAAAATATTATATTAATTTATTATTATAAACCGTTAGTTGATAACATCAAAGGATGACACTGTAGGCGAGCACAGATATAAGTAGAATGGTAGGTGTAGAATATAGCACCACATTATGCACGGTACATATTCAGGTAGGTACTGACAGTATGGCTTAAGGCTTTTAAGGTTTTAAAAGAGATCGGCATGAATAGAATAACGAAAAGAATTTTTTATTTTATAGGGATTTGTTGACGTTACAAATGTCATTCGGAGGTCAAGTACCATTATTCATATTTAAATGGAAAACCCGCTTCAAAAATAATTTATCAAAAGTCGTGTAGAAATTTATGGCTACCTAATCTTTATCTCGTTATGTATGAATAGCTTTGAACTAATTTGTCATAAAACAATATTTAAAAAAGACGCAAAGACCTTTTTCGTTCACATTTTAGAAATTCAAAGTATTTTATCTACTTGAATATTATTAAATATTAAATAGATTTCAACTATTAAATACAAAAAAATATATATTAAGCAAAGTCGTATTTTAAACAGGACTTTCTAAATGCAATAACAAGTTTTTAAATTCTCTGAATGTCTATTTTCTGAAACATTAACAAAATAAATGTATATTATATTTTGTAGCTGTTTCTTGATTGTTTTATAAAACCATTATATATTACTACACTACTATTATTTCTACTATTTTATTTTAAATATTGTATCATCACTTCATATTATTGGTATGCCTAGCAATATAATGTGAGAAGTACAATAAATATTGCGATAAAAAAATAAAATGCAAAAAATAGAATTGTGTGTTATAGTGATTTTTATGAAACTCGAACAGTTGTGTTCGACATAAATTATTTGTAATACCTATGAAGTTGTAATCGTCAATGAAACAAAACACGACGAGTTGTGAATAAAAATCAACTATGCGAAAACAGCCGTACTTAAAATTCAAAAATATTTGCTCCTCATGCCGGTAAAGACCAACAATACAGAAAATACATTTTACGATGACCACCTGTTAGTTCACTGCCCGACCTTTGATGTAGGTGCTTTAATAATACACGTATTGTTCAGTCGCGAGAGGTTTAATAAATTCCGGTTCGATTCTTTGGACCCGGTATTTGATATATCGAAGACGTACTGGGTAACTTATGACCACCGCCGACTTTTGTGCCTTTTGAATTATAAAGGGGAATTATTTTCACTCTCCCGTCTATATACTACAGCCTTCTATTTTCTTATCCTCTATTCCGTTTCAATGGACCGGAAAAATGACCACGGACAGTAGAATAGACGGCCAAGAAAGGAAGTTATATCCGAGAAAAACTTCGGTAATACCATCAACTAAATAATTTCTGCGCGCCGTCGCCGGAACGGTCGGTTCGCAAAACTTACTCGTAAACGTCCATTACGGGTTTTTTTTTTCATTTCACTTTATTCGGTTTAAGACCGCATATTATAATACTTGATATTTTTTTTCACTCGACATGGTTTTACCGCCGCGGGCAGGATTGTCGGATGTTTATTCAAATGTGCAGCCACACACGACTGATGACACCGCGGTTGTGCGAATTCTCGATCGTTATCCGTCTTTGGGTTCTCTCGGATTATAATCCGGTCGGAGGGGATATCAAAACTAGACTCTCGCGCTCACACACACACACAACAAATGCATATAATTCGACTCCAATCTGCCGGATTGTTATTATCGCACGTAACGTGTCCTAGACATCAACGATATCAATTGATCAACTACACGGCACTCGAGTCTTACCATAGGTAGTGAATTCCAACATTGGGTCGTATTTTCAGAGAGACATTTCGATCCATGAATATAATATTGATGGGAATCAATAATATTGTGTGATTATTTATTTTCAAAAAAAAGTATGTGCTGTTAAACGACATCACGTAAATTATAAAAAAAAAAAAATACAAATACGAAATAACTGTAAATGCGTTGTGCACGTTTTAACGATATTATTTAGAATTCTTCGTATTAAAAACGTATTAATTTTTAGTGCACCTACCTATCGCATCAATGGTTTAAATCGTAGCAATCTCGTAGTTCACTATATTCGATATTTTGCTCGAGGCAAACTACGACTACAGTTAGTTTATATCGAACAATATATTATTATATATTTATTCATTTTTTTGTGTATTTTTGTTTATGTGGAGCCTAAGGGCCGCATCATATTTTATGCGTTTTCAATAAATATTCGTATTTTTCTATTTTAGTACACATAGATAAAAATAAATACACGAGTAATTGTACGACCAGTAGAAAACCTCATTGTTTGCTCTTTTATTTATTTAATTTTTTTTAGGTTTTTTTATATTTATAATACATAAAATGCATTGCTTTCCAATAAATCTATATAGGAAATTGATTTCTTGGTTCAAGTTTTTAGAATGTTGTTGTGACAACATCATTCGCTTAAATCATTTACGATTTATCCCGGGCCGTCCGAAAACGATCATGTCATTTATGCCTCCTCCCACCAAAAATAACCAATTTCCTTATTAGATTTTTTTTTTCATTAATTTTAATTGCAAAAAATTAGATCCGATAACAGACTTTCCAAGCAATATAGCCAATTTAGTGATCGGTTATTCGATCGTTCGCCGTAGTATACCTACGTTATAGATACCTTATATAACGTCGCTTTTTAAAAACGTTTTACAAAGAATATATTTCTCAGACATATAAGAGTATTGTGCGAATATATATATATATATATATATATATATATAATATGTTATATACTTTTTAAAGTTATCCGTATTATTTTATTTTCTTATATAAATTGTGCGTTCTTCCTTTTGAAAGGTTGAATTTCCGTCCAATTCGCACGACTAGACATAAGTAAATCTAATATATTATATACAGTATAGGTATAAATAAAACTAAATCTATAGGCGCATAAAAATAAAAATATTATATTTTTCAAACTCGATTTCATTAAATCAATATGGTCGATATAAATATGTAATCACTAATGTCATATAATATTATTATCCATAAAATTGTATTTTCATGGACAAAGTTGACGTTATTGTTTATTTAATTTTTCTTTATCAGGTAGTTAACAATATTAGAATAAGATTGGCTGTAAAATATTTTCTTTAAAAAAAAAATATATATATATTTTGATAAAATTAAATAAGAGATTAAAACGATTTATACAGTTTTATCATTACAAATAAATATGTATAATACAATTTAATTTCGTTAAAATAATCGTCGATTGAAAAAAATTGCTTATTTGTTTTAATTTTTTTTTTTTTTTTTTGTTAAAATTATAAGAAAAACTAATTTAAGTTTACATCAACTACGATATTTGAACTGCTGAATCAAATCATTTTGAAATGCGTAATAGAAAAAAGACCTTATAACAATTATAAATTGTTTCGCATAATATAGCACCAAACTCTACACATGATATGTTTCATTGTTGACATTTTCATGTGAAAAAAAATGCTCTTAGATATATAACTTAAATGCGCTATTGCACTTGAAATATTATCACATTGTTCTTCGACGACATATTATTACAGCATTGCATTGTACATATAATAATCTCGCGCGTATGTGTGTAACGGACTATAGTGCTTTGTTTTAATAAATAATTATTATATGGTTTTAAAAACAAATAGTTTATTTTTAATTTATGTTATATCTATTATGATTTATTTATTTATTTACATTTCTTTCTCTTTTCAGCACAAACTCTGCCCTCGAAAAGTATATCTCTAAAGATTAATTTATAATATTATTTTCTTTGTAATATCTATGTTACTTTATAATTTGGTGTCAATAAATATTATTGTTACTTAACGTATTTTCGTTAGCAGCTACATGATAATTTGATAACGCAATAACTGACGACGCACAAAAATGAGTGTTTCACTGCGATTTTCGGATGGACTTTTAACGAAAACATTATTATATGGTTTTGTGTGGGATTGTAAGAGACTGAATTCTAATAAATAACTACGTTTATCAATTATTACGAGCAGTGGAAATCGATAACATATTTTGAAATAAGTGGTAGTTTTGTATTGAAAGCGAAATATGATATACCCGCTAGTGCGTTATCGTATACATTTTTAATAAAATTCCTTTATGGAATAATATTATTTCGCTGCCAGTGAAATTCCGGTAACTGTGGTAACATTGGATTCGAATTTTATACCTATTATATTGATAAATCCCCATGAGTTTATTATGGGTTGCTTCTACACTACACGATAACCCGGATCGGGTTCTAGGTCACTTATTTGTAGGGTCGAACATTGGAAGTGCGAAACGCTAACACTTTGTATTATTATATACATAAAGTATAATATATAAAATATAAATGAGATGATAATTGAAAATTTTAAAAAAAACTTAGAATTTTTGACATATTTATATGTTATAAACAATTTTAATTGATTTTTTAATATAAAATAATGGTTTAACCTCATCAAGTTTTACAACATTATATATACTTATATTTAAAAATATACTTTATGTATAAAATAGTACAAAGCGTCCACGTTGTGAAATTAACATTTTTACCTAGCTATAAAATGTTCGCGTTATGCATTTTAAACAATGGACCGTACAAAGTGACCATTTACTCCGGAATAAATACAACAAGTCTAGTTACTACATATATCTATGCGTTTTATTATTATTATTTTCTGTTTAATATTCTTAGTTAGGCTTTTAGGAGCATCAACTATGGATTGATTTGTTAATAAAACTGGATTGTTTTTTTTTTTTGTCATCGTGTCCCGTCATCCCAATAAACTTTAAACGGGACGTTTTTGGAAGATTTCCTTTGTAATCCCGTTATCTCCATATCGTTATATTATTTGAATGAAAGAAAAATCAATTTACGAAACAAATAATACAAAATGATATCATATGAAACAGTTCTATATTAAAATTTGAAATTAAAGTTATCAAATTAACAGTTTTCGTGGAACAAACTTCGATGAACAACTGTCAGCGATAAGCATGAGATATTATGTTATATTTTATTGTATGCACAGTGTAATATTATGTACTCTCAGAACCAAACCCTTTCCAAGAACACAACCCGCTTGCAATTATTGTATGTGCGTTTTTTCTATACTATTTTCGGAACAATATTATTATAAATAAATAGCAGTTGTCATTTATACTACATGACGTATTATATTATGAATTATTTCAATATTATATTGATTCGTTTAATCAAAAAAATCGAACAACAATGTAGATAATAATATGTAGTAATGTACAAAAACTATAAACTATATAGCGAATAGTAGTTCAAATATGAAAATAGTTGGCTAAAATTCTAATTTTTACAGAAGTCTTTGAAAATTATCTATTACTTGTATAATAATCTATATATATATATATATAAATAGAGCAAAAAATATATAACAATTCATCAATTGAGAACGACTGGGCCGATTTCGCTCAATTTTTTTTTCAATTGTTCATAATTTCCAGAAGATGGTTTTTACGAAAGAAAATTTTGGAAAAACCCAATCCCGGGAGGTTCTCAAACAGGGATTTTGAGATTTACGATGGAACTACTATTTGTTTATAAATGGTTGCTATACCACCAATCTCTGTTTATTTATATAAGGTTGTAAATGGTTACATATTTATAACTATTATAATTAGTAAGAATACATTATCATTTACATATTTTTGTAAATAAATTTATTGAAAAAAACAAATCTTCGGCAGGGGCAACCGTCGCAATGTTTTTTATACCTAATTCTGATTTCACTCACTTACGCACTTCATGGGGTCCTACTTGATAATTTACTGCTTGCATATTGTCTGTGATCTAATGCAGTGGATTGCCTACCTAGGTGGTTTAAATGCATGTAAATCACTTCAGGTTAATCTTAGTTTAATATTTGGCTCAGGCAACGCTGGGCGGGATAGCTAGTAATCATTATAATATTATAATAATATATAATCATATATCTACATAAAAAAAAAAAAATTAAACATAAATCAATTATTTAGAAAAGTTTATAATTTACTGTTTATTGTTATAATATTTATAATACTCAATTATCAAATATACACATTTAAAAATTGATCTTTCCCCTATTGCTATCACAATTGCTATTACCAGAATCACATTCATTTTCAACTTCAATCAACAATTTCTTGACATATATATATATATATATATATATATATATATATATATATATATATATATATATATATATATATATATATGTTAGGTCAGGTAAGGCTTTTAAACTTTAAGTGTTCATTATAAAGAAACGAACAAATATGATCAACTAATGATAATATTTTTTGTAATCAGTAGATTGTGTAGTGTAAATGATGGTGTTGATATTATCGTGTAACTCGATGAAAAAAAAATTAAATTTGTATGTTTATAAAAACGTATAGATTTATCGTATTATTTTTAACATTGTCCGTTTCAATTACAATAAACTAATTAATAGCAACCGTGAATCAAGTCAGTTCATTATCTGTGTGATTTTTCTTCTTTTATTTTTATTATAGTTGTAACATTTTGATTTTTTTTTTTTTTTTAATACCAGAGAGAAAGTGCACATTTATTATATCTTTATACTCTGAAGTCGTTTACCTTAGAAAATGTGAAGATATCTTAAATAGGCAGTGTTACCTTGTACGGTGGCAATATATTCAATCGAGCACGGAGGTCGTTAAAATATCGAGCTTATGAAAAGTTATTCTAACTGTTTTTATAAAATGTAAAAATTGCCAAAGAAATGAGGAGATTTTATCTCGGAGTTAACCTAATACTGTTTGTCCTTTTTTTTTTTGTATAAAAACGGTCACCCTATAATCAACTTTAATGTACAGTATTATAATAACTATTGTTTAATAAATCGAATGGAAAATAACAAACGTTCGGTCTTTATATAGAAAGAGTTTTAAACAAAATATTTAAATATGAAATAGCGAAATAAAAAAAAAAAAAAAAACAATGTTTTAGACGATTATGCATTGTGACTTAAGTTTTACGAAACAACAACAAGTTCTAATTAAACAAATGTCAAATGCATTCAACGTGTGTTCATTAAACAATGCACCGGATAAATTATTTCTCTTGCCATCGCAAAAAAACTATAATTCTTCAACGCGAATTCGCTATGTTCATTTATTCGTGAATTTCGTACATACGCTCGCAAGCTAGACGGTCTGCAATATTATAAAAGATTTATCATCTCCATGGTACCGAAACCTTCTTAATTCTGACACCGAGGCGGTAATTTATCTTCTACTCCTGTTGTTTCACGTCGATCAATTCCGTCGATATAATATATATAATTCGAACTCGTAAGACGATAATCAGTTACGCTTATTGTCAGCTCGTTATTCGACGCGTTCATTTTACACGCAAACAATAATAATAATAATATGATAAACCAGACGACTCGTTTTTATATGCGCCACGTCCTAGGCCCATCAATCCTGTATCACTGTTTCGTCGTCACCATCATCATCATTAAGTCAGTATCTATAAAACATTTGATATGCCGTACGATGATCGAGAGTATATTATAATATATTGTGCCGCCCGGGCCAAAGATTAAGTCAAGATTACCTCAAGTGATTTACATGCAACTAAGCCACCTAGACAGGCAAATCAACTGTGTCGGATCGCGAATAGTATATTATAAGGACCCCGCGAGTTGCGTAAGTAAGTGAAATCAGAATTAAGCCGCGACAATCGGTCGTGACATCGTCACAGTTGTCCGTGCTAAAGATTTTTTTTTAATAAACGTATTTGTAAAAAAAAATGTAGAAGCCATATTTTTACTCATTATTTTAACTGTAACAAAATATGGAACCAATGGCCACCCTATAAATAAACAGAGATTATACATAAATCACGTCGAAAAAAGCGCTTTCAGTTTTTCCAGAATTTTTCAATTTTTCGGGCAACCATTCCAATTTTTCTTTCCGTGAAAATCTTATTTGGACTACTACGAACATTTTTTCAAAAAAAATAAGCCCAATTGGTCCGTCCATTTTCAAGTTATGAACTTCCAACGAACAGCATTTCATATATTATATACAGTAAAACCTCTTTATAACGGAATCGCTTGGGACCAACAATTTTTCCGTTATAAAGAGTTTTCCGTCTTAGAGAGGGTAAAAAAAATTTTTCAAAAATGTATGTATGTGTACGTATGTTAAAAAAATTATATTTTTATCGCGTCGTAAACTTGAGTTTTTCCACATTTAAATCTAGTAATAAGTTCCTTCGTACTTAGTTTTTGTGTCTCCTTCAACTCGATTAGTTTAACTTTATCGGACAAAGTCAGAGCTGTACGTGGCATATTAGCGAGTGAAAACTAAAAACAGTACGAAAACAAACGAAATCACAACGATAATATAGACGGTGAGTACTGCACGTTTACTAAACGATATCAACAATTCGACAGAAAAAAGACGACTGGGCAGTTCATAATAACAAAAGTACGTTAAAGGTATGTACACATACCTACACATTTAATCTTTAATTATAAACAAATCATTATGACAATCGTGAAACGATAGCGTCGAATGATATTTCAGATAATGATAAAGTTTAGATTATCTAGTAACCAAACATATATATTAAATACATATAGTTTATACTTATATAAGTGTAATTTATCTTTAAATAATTCTATTTT